>JANXIP010000262.1:0-91582 GCA_026167965.1 Cyanocitta stelleri | reverse complement strand
CCAAAATCCCGGCGTCAGCCCCTGGTGTCACTGTCGGCGTCACACACTCGGTGTCACCCCCAGTGTCACCCCCCGGTCCCCCCCAGGCCGCGGGTGTCACACACGCAGTGCCAGTGCCACAGCCCTGCCATCGGTGTCACGCCTGTTGTCACACTGGGGCCCGTGTCACCCTCAGTGTCACCCTCCCAGCGCCGCTGTCACACGCCCGGTGCCACACTCGGTGCCACAGACTCGGTGCCACACTCGGTGCCACACTCGGTGCCACAGACTCGGTGCCACACTCGGTGCCACACTCGGTGTCACACTCGGCGTCACACACTCAGTGCCACACTCGGTGCCACACTCGGTGTCACACGCCCGGTGCCACACTCGGTGTCACACTCGGTGTCACACTCAGTGCCACACTCAGTGCCACACTCGGTGCCACAGACTCGGTGCCACACTCGGTGTCACACTCAGTGTCACACTCGGTGTCACACTCGGTGTCACACTCAGTGTCACACACCCGGTGCCACATGCCCGATGCCACACTCGGTGCCACACACTCGGTGTCACACGCCCGGTGCCACACTTGGTGTCACACTTGGTGTCACATGCCCGGTGCCACACTTGGTGTCACACACTCAGTGCCACACTCGGTGTCACACGCCCGGTGTCACACTCAGTGTCACACTCGGTGCCACACTCGGTGTCACACACTCGGTGTCACACACTCCCCGTCGCACTCCCGGTGCCACTCTCACTGTCACACACTCAGTGTCACACTCAGTGTCACACGCCCAGTGTCACACGCCCGGTGCCACACTCGGTGTCACACGCTCCCCGTCGCACTCCTGGTGCCACTCTCACTGTCACACACTCGGTGCCACACTCGGTGTCACACACCCGGTGCCACACTCGGTGCCACACTCGGTGTCACACACTCCCCGTCGCACTCCCGGTGCCACTCTCACTGTCACACACTCGGTGTCACACGCTCGCTGCCACCCTCCCAGGCCTGGTGTCACATTCCTGGTGTCACACTCGTTGTCACCCCCCTGCCGTCAGTGTCACACTCCCAGGGTCACTGCCATGTGCCCGGTGTCACACTCAGTGTCACACACCCCGTGTCACACTCCCGGGGCCGCTGGCACACGGCCGCTGGCACACTCAGTGTCACACACTCGCCATCGCTGCCACACTCCCGGTGCCACTGTCACACTCCTGATGTCACACTCACTGCCATCACTGCCACACTCCCGGTGCCACTCTCACTGTCACACACTCCCTGCCACACTCCTGGTGTCACACTCGCTGTCACATGCCCGGTGTCACACTCGCTGTCACCCCCCGCCATCACTGTCACATGCCCGGTGTCACACTCGCTGTCACATGCCCGGTGTCACACTCACTGCCACATCTCATTGTCACACTCATGGTCACACTCCTGGTGTCACACTCGCTGTCACACCGCTGGTGTCACACTTGTGGTCACACTCCCAGTGTCACACTCCCGGTGTCACACTCCCAGTGTCACACTCCCAGTGTCCCACTCGCTGTCACATCCCAGTGTCACACTTGTGGTCACATCCCAGTGTCACACTCACTGTCACACTCCCGGTGTCACACTCCCAGTCACACTCCCCGGTCACACTCCCGGTGTCACACTCCCAGTGTCACACTCCCGGTGTCACACTCCCAGTGTCACACTCCTGGTGTCACACTCACTGTCACACTCACTGTCACACTCACTGTCATACTCCCGGTCACACTCCTGGTGTCACACTCCCGGTCACACTCCCAGTGTCACACTCCCGGTCACACTCCCGGTGTCACACTCACTGTCACACTCCCAGTGTCATACTCCCGGTGCCACACTGCCGGTGTCACACTCCCAGTGTCACACTCACTGTCACACTCACTGTCACACTCCCGGTCACACTCCCAGTGTCACACTCCCGGTCACACTCCCGGTGTCACACTCACTGTCACACTCCCAGTGTCATACTCCCGGTGTCACACTGCCGGTGTCACACTCCCAGTGTCACACTCACTGTCACACTCACTGTCACACTCCCGGTCACACTCCCGGTGTCACACTCCCGGTCACACTGCCGGTGTCACACTCACTGTCACACTCACTGTCACACTCCCGGTCACACTCCCGCCGCTGTCACCCACCTGTCGGTGCCACACTCGCTGTCACCCCCCTGCCGCCACCCCCTGCCATCAGTGCCACCCTCCCTGTCGCTGTCACACGCTCGGTGTCACACACTCAGAGCCACACTCGCTGTCACCCCCCCGCTGTCCCCCCCCTCGCTATCCATCGGTGCCACCCTCGCTGTCCCTGTCCCCCAGCCCCGTTTCCATGGCAACCGTGCCCCCCCAAACCGCCACCGCTGTCACTCACCGGGGACGAATGGGGGGCTCCTGGGGGGGTCCGGGGAGGATTTTGGGGGCGCCGGGGGGATTTTGGGGGTACCAAGGGTTCCCAAAGGGGTCCGGGGAGGAATTTGGGGAATTTTGGGGTCCTGGGGGGAGTCCGGGGGGAATTTTGGGGGTTCTGGGGAGGAATTGGGGATGCTGGGGGGGGGCTTAGGGGGGCGCCGGGGGGTTTTCGGGGGGTTTTGGGGGGGTTCGGGGGTCGCGGTGCCGGCACGAAGCCCCCGCAGGACGGAGCGGCTCGGGGGGGGGGGGAGGATCAATGGGGGGGGGGAGCGAGGGGCGGGCGCTGATTGGCTGAGGGCAGCCAATGGGGGCGAGGGGGCGTGGCCAGCGCCCACTCCCACGGGCGGTTCATTAAGAAAAGGGAGGAAGGGGCGGGGCGGAGCTGTCAATCAAACAGCGGGGGGTGTGGCCGGGGGAGGCGGCTGTCAATCATTTGGGGGCGTGGCTAAGAAGCCTACAAATGGGCGTGGTCGCGCTGTCAATCAAGGGACGGGGGCGTGGCCGTGGCGTCGATCAAGCAGGGGGCGGGGCCGAAGCTGTCAATCATTAGGGGCGGAGCTAAGGGAGACACCAACCCCATTTTGGGGACCCCCAAAATCCCCCCTGTGACCCCCCAGGGACCCCCAAATCCCCCCAGGGACCCCCCAAAAAGACCCAAAGTGCTCAGTTCTGGGGGGAGGGGCAGTGTTTATTGACTCCCCAAATCTGGGGGGATTCTGGGGATTTTGAGGAGATTTTGAGGGGATTTGGGGAGCCCTGACCCCCCCCCGATTGGGGTGGATTTTGGGGTTGATTTCGGGGTATTTTTCGGTAACTCTGGGGGATCTCGGGGTCTCAGGGCCCCTCCAGCACCCCCAGGGGCCCCCCTAGGATCAGCCCCGTGTCTGGTGGGGGCTCCTTGATCAGTGGCAGGATCTGGTGGACGGATTATTAACGCTCATTAGCTCTAATTAGAACTCATTAAACCCTCATTAACAAGCTAACCAGCTCCTATTTAACACTAATTAACCAGTGCCTAATTAACCCCTGATAAACAGCCTTTAATTAATCCTAATGCTCCAATTAACCCTCATTTGTTAACCCTAATTAACTCTAATTATGACACCTCTAATTCATCCTAACAAACCACATGCCCATCCCCTAATTAACACATTAACCAGGCCCTAATTAACTGGAACTAGCCAGCCTCTAATTAACCTTAATGAACCAACTGACCAGCCCTTAATTAACCCCTAATTACCACATTAACCACCCCCTAATTAAACATTAACCAGGCCCTAATTGACCCATTTGTGGGCGGGGTTCCACTGTCAGGTGGGCGTGGCCCGAAAGGGCGTGGTTTGTGCAGGCGTGGCTTAACAGGGCGTGGCCCTGCAGGTGAGTGTGGGCGTGGCCTCACCTGTTTGATTTGGGCTGGGGCTGCACAGGTGAGGCTGGGCGTGGCTGGGCGTGGTCTCACCTGTCTAAATTGGGGCTGGGGCTGCACAGGTGAGGCTGGGCGTGGCTGGCGTGGTCTCACCTGTCTAAATTGGGGCTGGGGCTGCACAGGTGAGGCTGGGCGTGGCTGGGGCGTGGCCCGGGTGGGCGTGGCCCCCTCACCTGTTTGAAGTGGGGGTGGGCGGCGTCGCGCAGCAGCAGCAGCAGGAGGCTCTCGCAGGTGCTCAGGAAGGCCCCGGCCTGGCGCAGGCGGGCGAGGGCAAGGGTGCGCTCCACCTGGCTGGGACCCCTCCCCAGATTACACCTGAGACTCCACCCAGAGCATGATCCACCTGGCTGGGACCCCTCCCCAAATTACACAGAGACCCCCCCAAACCCCTCCCCAAATTACACCTGAGACTCCACCCAGAGCATGATCCACCTGGCTGGGACCCCTCCCCAAATTACACAGAGACCCCCCCCAAACCCTGCCCAAAATACACCTGAGACCCCTCCCCAAATTACATCTGGGATCCCGGAACCCCTCCCCAAATTCACCCTGAGACCCCCCAAGTTACACCTGGGAAACCCCAAATATCCCTGGGGCCTCTCCCCAAATTATACCTGAAACCCCCCCCGAATCTACCCCCAAAATCCCTCCCAGCCCCCAAAATTGCCCTCCCGAACCCACCCAAGACTCCAAATCCTCCCCCAAAATTCCCCAAATCCCCCAAAATCCCCCCAAACCTGCGGGAGGAGCAGGCATCCGCCACCACGTGCACGTCCAGCCCCCCGCTCCAGCAGGTCCAGGGCCGTTTGCTTTGGGGGTTCCCCAAATTTTGGGGTGAATTTGGGCAGTTTTCGGGAGGCCCCAAACATCAAAACTCGGGGGTTGGGAGGGTGGGAAAACCCTCACCCAAATCCTTTAGGGACACCCCAAATTTTGGGAAACCCCCCCCCAAATCACAACTCTGGACCCCCAAATCCCCCCAAATCCCCCCAAATCCCCCAAATTTGGGGTTCCCTCCCCAAAACTCCCCCCAGGACCACCCAAACCCTCCCAAAATGTTGGGTTCCCTCCCCAGATCTCAGCACTGAGACCTCAAAACCCCCTCTAGGACCCCCCAAACCCCTCGAATTTGGGGTTCCCTCCCCAAAACTCCCCCAGGCACCCCCCCCAAATTCGGGGTTCTCTTCCAAGATCTCAGCCTGAGACCCCAAAACCCCCCAGCGCCCCAAAATTTTGGGGTGCCCCCTCACCAGGATGCAGGCCTGTGCCTCAATGCCGCAGAGGAGCACGGAGCGGATTTTGGGGTCCCCCAGGAGGGGCCCCGCAGCCCCCACCATGCTGAAAGCGGTTTTGGGGACCCGGGGCAGGTCCTGCGCCCCCAATTCCGGCACTGTCGGCCCCAAAACTTCTGGGCGCTGCTCGGTCACCAGCACAGGCACCCCCAAAATCCGGCAGCCCTGAGGGGGTGAATTTTTGGGGTTTTTTGGGGGTATTTTTGGGGGGGTTTAAAGGGAGTTTTGGGGGGAATTTGGGGAGGGAATTTTGGGGTTTCTTGGGGAGGATTTTTGGGGAGTGTTTGGGGCTTTTTGAGGAAGGTTTTCAGGGTTAGGTTTTGTCGTTTTTTGGGGGGATTTTTGGGTTTTTTTGGGGGGAGTGGTTGGGGTATTTTTGGGGTTTTTCTTTGGGTTTTTTTTTTTTTTTAGGGCTGTTCGGGGGAATTTGAGGGAGGATTTTGGGGTATTTTTGGGGAGCCTTTTGGGGTGGCTTTTGGGGTGCCCCACCTGGAGCATCCGCGCGGCCACGGCCACGATCTGGGGGAAGGCGACGATGGAGCCCCGGAACCGCTCCTGGAGGTCGCACAGGAACAGCACCGAGGAGCCCGGCAGGAGCCGGCCCAGGCGGGCGGCGGCCATGGGGACACCGGGGACACCTGGGGACACTTCAGGGACACCTGCGGGACACGCGGCACACCCGTGTCACACCTTGGGGACACCTGGGGACACTTCAGGGACACCTGCGGGACACCCCCGTCACACCTTGGGGACACCTGGGGACACTTCAGGGACACCTGCGGGACACCCCCGTCACACCTTGGGGACACTTCAGGGACACCTGCGGGACACGCGGCACACCCGTCACACCTGCGGGGGGGGTGGGGGTCGCGGGGGTCACGTGACACGTGGGACACGCACCTGGGCGGGGTCACGTGACCCCCGCGCACGTGACTCGACCCCCACTCCCCCCTCCCGTTACCCACCTGCGGCCGCTCCGCGCGCGATCCACGTGACACCGGGCGCCACGTGACCGCCAGCGCGCGCCCCCCCGCCCACATCCGCAGCCAATCACAGCCGCCCCCAGCACCACCGGCCAATGGGAACCGGCGGCGCGCGCAGTAACCGCCCGCCCACCCCGACTCAGCCAATTGGAGGCGCCGCTAAGCTCCGGCCAATCAGAGGGTGAGGGGGCGGGGTTTGCCGTGAGGGGCCGCCGGGACGGACCCCAAAGTCGCCGAAATTTACCCCAAAATCACCCCCAAATCCCCCAAAATCGCCCCAAAACCCCCGAAACACAAACCGCCCCAAACACACCCAATATCCACCTAAAATCACTCAAAAGCACCCGCCATTCACCAAAACATTCCAAAAATTCACCCCAAAAATATAAACCGCCCAAACCCACCCGAAACACCCCAAAATCCACCCCAAATTCACCCAAAACGTCCCCCAATCCCGTCCAGAACCCCCCAAAATCAACCCAAACCCCGCCGGTGCCCCCCAAAATCTCCGTTACCGGATGGGGTCCAGCCGTTGCCGACCCCAAACCGCCCCAAGCCCCTCCAAGACCCCCTAAACCTCTCCGGGACCCCCAAAATCCTCCCCCGACCCCAAATCCCCTCCTAGATCCCTTCCCACACCCCCTGAACCCCCCAGGACCTCCCAAACCCCCCCAAAATCACCTTTGTCGGGGTCTCCCCGAGCTTTACCGCCCCCAAACCCCCCCAGGACCCCATAAACCCCCTCCCACACCCCCAAACCCCCCCAGGACCCCATAAACCCCCTCCCACACCCCCAAATCCCCCCCAGGACCCCATAAACCCCCTCCCACACCCCCAAACCCCCCCAGCACCCCATAAACCCCCTCCCACACCCCCAAATCCCCCCCAGGACCCCATAAACCCCCTCCCACACCCCCCAAATCCCCCCCCAGGACCCCCCAACCCCCCCAAATCACCGTTACCGGGGTTTCCCCGACCGTTACCGACCCCAAACCGCCCCCAGACCCCAAAGCCCGAACCCCAAATCCCCCCTTACCCCATAAACCCCCTCCCACACCCCCAAATCCCCCCCTTACCCCATAAACCCCCTCCCACACACCCCAAACCCCCCCAGGACCCCATAAACCCCCTCCCACACCCCCAAATCCCCCCCAGGACCCCCCAACCCCCCCCAAATCACCGTTACCGGGGCTTCCCCGACCGTTACCGACCCCAAACCGCCCCCAGACCCCGAACCCCGAACCCCAAACCCCCCCTTACCCATAAACCCCCTCCCACACCCCAAATCCCCCCCTGCAATCCCCCCCCCTCCACCTCCAGGACCCCCAAATCCCCCCCCAGGACCCCCCGACCCCCCCAAATCACCGTTACCGGGGCTTCCCCGACCGTTACCGACCCCAAACCGCCCCCAGACCCCGAACCCCAAATCCCGCTGGCTCCGGAATGCGTCGGGCGCTGCTCTGGGCGCTGCTCGGGGCTCTGTGGCTCGTGGGCGGGGGGGGCCCGGGGGGGGTCCCCGGAGGTCCCCCGGGGGTCTCGGGGTGCGTCCTGTGCGACCCCGCGGCGGGGGCGGCCCTGGGGGAGCTTTTGGGGCCGTTCCTGACGCGGGCGATGCCCAAAGAGCCGGCGATGAGGGGGCGGCTCGGGACCCTCGTGCTCAGGGGGGTCCTGGGGCTCGCGCGGCTGCCCAGGGACCCCCAGAGCTTCATGGGGGTCATCGGTCAGTGCAGACCCCTCCCCTAATTCCGCTAAATCCCCTTAAAAAAATCCCTAAATTTCTCTGGGATCCCAAAAATCCCAAAATTACCCCCAAACCCCTCCAGGACCCCATAAAACCCCCTCAGGACCCCCTAAACCATCCCAAACCCTCATGGGGGGTCATCGGTCAGTGTCTCCCTAAATTCCTTTGGATTCCCTTTAAAAAAAAACCCAAATTTCTCCGGGATCCCAAACCCGAAAAAAACCCAAAACTACCTCAAAACCTCCCTGTTACCAACCCCTAATCCCCCCAAATTCATCCCAAAACCCGGAGGATAGGGGAAGAGGGGGCTGGGAAGGGGTTTGGGGGAGGGATCTGGGGGATTTGGGGGCGTTTGAAGGATTTGGGGGATCTTTTGTGGTTTTGGGGGACCCCCCCGACCCCCTCAAATCCTCTCAGACCAGGCGACCCTGGACGAGGCCTCGACCCATTTCCGCCGGACACTGGCCCGGGTCATGGCCCAGGACATCCAAGGTGACCATAAAACCGCGGGGAGGACCCCAAAATCCACCCCAAAAAGCCCCCGGGACCAATGGGATTAATTGGGTTTTATTAGGATTTAATTGGGCTTTTGTTGGGGTTTAATTGGGATTTAATTGGTAATTTTTGGGGTTTAATTGGGCTTTTATTGGGGTTTAATTGGTTTTTATTGGGTCATTTATTGGGATTTTTGGGGTGGTTTATTGGGGTTTTTGGGGTGGTTTATTGGGATTTTTTGGTCTCATTGATTCCAGACCCAACGCCGTTAATTGGGGCGTTAATTCCTAATCCCAGCCTCGGGGGGGGCCCCTCCTCGACCCCCCAAAATCCCCCCAAATCCCCCCAATTCCTCCCCCAGACCAGCAGCTTTACCAGGAGCTGCTGTGGGCCATGCGCGAGATCAAGGACGACTTCGAGCGGCTCATGAGGCGCTTCCAGAGCCAGGGTGGGCTCCGGGACCCCCAAAATCCCCTCGGGACACCCCTAAAATCCCCCCTAAATCCCCCCAAAAATTCCTCCCCAAATCCCCCCTGGGACCCCCAAATTACCCCGGGGATCCTCAAAAATTCCCCCCGGGACCCCCAAAATCCTCCCCTAAATTCCCCCCTTAAACCCCTCCCGAATTCCCCCTAATTCCTCCCCAAAATCCCCCTTGGAACCCCCCCCTCAAATTCCTCCCTCAAATTCCTCCCCAAAATCCCCACTGGGACCCCCCCAAAATCCCCCGGGACCCCCCGAGCCCCAAATCCCTCCCAAAACCCCAAACTCTTCCCTTTTAACCCCATTTTTCCCTTTTTCCGCAGTTTATTGCCCCAATAAATGCGGTAAGCGGGGTCGGGGGGTTGTGGGGGGAGGGGGGTTGGGGGATTTTTGGGGTCCGGCACCCCAGGTGACCCCAAAATCCCCCCCCAGGGCGGATGGAAGTGCTGTGGATCGAGTGCATCTTCTGCAACCTCACCCACTTTGCCTGCAACAGGGGGGTCGATTGCGGGGGTACGGGGGGCTTTTGGGGTCGTTTGTAGGGGTTTGATTGGGGTTTGATTTGGGTTTGACCGGGGTTTTATCGGGTCATTTATTGGGAGTAATTGGGGTTTTATTGGGGTTTTTATTGGGGTTTTATTGGGGTTTTATTGGGGTCATTTTAGGGATTTAATTGGGGTTTAATTCGGTTTTTACTGGGGATTTGCGGGCGATTTTGGAGGGGGTCTGGGGGGATTTTTGGGGGGTCTCGGGGGGAATTTGGGGAGGGGTCTCACCCCTTTTTCACCCCCTCTAGAGAGGCAGCTGTGGGTGGAGGAGGGGCAGGATCTGGTCCTGGACTGCGCCCTGCCCTGGCACGGGGGGTCCCACGGGGCCAAGACCTACAACTTCTATCGGGTAACCCGAGACCCCTCCCCAAATTCCGGCCGGGACCCCCAGAATCCCCTCAATCCCCCCCCCCCCCCCCAAAACCCCCAAAATTCGAACGAACGCGACCCCTTTTTTTTTCCCCCTACCAGGGCCTGCCACCCACCGAGGCGGGTCCGGAGCGCCCCGAGCCCTCTCCCCAAATTCGGGGGGGGGTCCCGCGGGCCCCGAGCGGCTCCTGCGGAGCGGCCCCGACCCGGTGCTGGTGTGGAAGGAGGCGGCGGCGGCCGCGGGCGGGGGCTACCGGTGCGAGATGCGCGGCCCCCGGGGGCAGCTGGGCTCGGAGCTGCGCTTCAACGTCACCGGTGGGCACCGCGACCCCTCCCCAAATACCCGCGGGACCCCCCCCCAAATATCCCCTAAATACCCCCGGGACCCCTCCCCAAAAATCCGCCCATAACCCCCACAATTACCCCCAGGGGTCCCTCCCCAAAATCACCTCAAAACCCTCCGAAATATCCCCCCCCCCCCCCCCCAAGTACCCGCGGGACGCCCAAAATATCCCCAAAAATACCCCGGGGGGCTCTTCCCAAAATCCCCCGGGACCCCCCCAAAATCCCCTGGGACCCCCAAAATTAACGCCGCCCTCCCCTCCCGCAGTTCTGCCCCGCCCGAGGGTCCCCGGGGAGGCCTCGCCCCACCCCGGGACCCCTCCCGGGGGGCTCCCCCCGGCCGCTGTCGCCGCCATCGCCGTCACGACTATTGCGACAGTGCTGGTGGCCGCGGGTATCGCTTGGTAAGGCCGGGGGGGATTTTGGGGGTCCAGGGGAAATTTGGGGGGTCCTGGGAGGATTTTGGGGGTCCAGGGGGGGATTTTGGGGGGTCCTGGGAGGATTTTTGGGGCTCCAGGGGGGGATTTTGGGGGGTCCTGGGAGGATTTTGGGAGGCCCTGAAGGGATTTTAGGTGGTCCTGAGGGGATTTTGGGGGGTCCTGGGAGGATTTTGGGTGTCCAGGGGGGATTTTGGGGGGTCCTGGGAGGATTTTTGGGTGTCCACGGGGGATTTTGGGGGGTCCTGAGCGCATTTTGGGGGGCGGGCAATCAGACCACGCCCATTTGAGGGCAAGTCTTTGCCTAAGCCCGGCCCCCTCTCTGGCTCCTCCTTCAGGTTCTGCTTCCGGCGAGGGGCCCCCCAAAATCACCCAAATCCTCCCGAAATAAAGGAGTCGTGACCCCCCCGCTGCGCCTCGGGTGATTTGGGGAGGGGCCCCGGGGGGACTTGGGGGAATCTGGGGGGAATTGGGGGGTTCCTGCCACTAAAACCGCCCCAAAAGTCCCCCCCGGACCCCGCAGACTCCCCAAAATCCCCCCCCAGGACCCCCCAAAACCCCCCCGGGGGTCGCACACCGATGTCACCGTCACACCTTTATTTGGGGGAGGAGGACACACGCAGAGACCCCTCCCCAACATTGGGGACCGCCCGAACCTCCGGGGGGATTTTGGGGGGATTTGGTGGGTCCCAGGGAGGACTTTGGGGAATTTGGGATGGGGGGGGGGTCCCAGAGAATTTGGGGGATTTTGGGGGCTCCCGCGTGGATTCTGGGGGGCGTCCCAGGGCGGACTGGGGGGCATTTTAGGAATTTGGGGGCATTTAGGCGATTTTGAGGGATTTGGTAGTGGGCAGGTGAGGATTTGGGGGATTTTGAGGGATTTGGGGGGGAACTTGGGGAATTGGGGGGGGTCTCAAGGGCGGATTTGGGGAATTTTAGGAATTTTTGGAATTTGGGGGGGGGTCTCAGGGATCCGCCCCTCCCCCCTCGAGCTCCCAGAGGCGGCGGCGGATTTTGAGGAGGGGGCGCAGGAGCCCCCCCGCCCCCACCGGGACCCCCCCCAGGCGCAGGCGGAACCCCCGGGTGGGCAGCAGGAGCGGGGGGTGCTCGGAGAAACTCTCGAAAATGTCACCTGGGGGGGACATTGGGGACATTTGGGGACATTGGGAGGGGGATTTGGGGAGTTTTGGGGGACATTGGGGACACCCAGGGGGTCTGGGAGACATCGGGGGTGTCAGGGGGACACGAGGGGGACATTTGGGGACATCGGGGGGGTCAGGGGGACATTTGGGGACATCGGGGGGTGTCAGGGGGACACGAGGGGGACATTTGGGGACATCGGGGGGGTCAGGGGGACATTTGGGGACATCGGGGGGTGTCAGGGGGACACGAGGGGGACATTTGGGGACATCGGGGGGGTCAGGGGGACATTTGGGGACATCGGGGGTTGTCAGGGGGACACGAGGGGGACATTTGGGGACATCGGGGGGTGTCAGGGGGACATTTGGGGACATCGGGGAGGGTCAGGGGGACACGAGGGGGACATTTGGGGACATTGGGGGGGTCGGGGAGCTGGGGGCGGGGTCAAGAGAAGGGGGCGTGGCTTGAGAAGCTCTCAAAGTTGTCACCTGGAGGGGACATTGGGAACACCGGGGGCGTGACAGAGGGACACGAGGGGACACTTGGGGGACATCGGGGGAGTCAGAGGGACACGGGGGGGGACATTGGGGGGGGTCTGCAGGGGGGGCAGGGGAGGGGGCGTGGCTTGAGACGCTCTTAAAGGCGCTGCGCCCGGGAGACACTGGGGACATTGGGGACACCGAGGGGGACGCCGAGGTGACGGGGGGGAGCCGGGGGTGTCACGCACCGTCGGTGGCCTCGGCGCTCTCCTCGGGGGGGGGGCTCCAGGCCGGGGGAGGGGCGCGGCCCCGCCCCAGGCGGTAGTGGCGGAGTACGTGGTGCAGCTGCGCCGGCGACAGCGCCGGGAACTCGGCGCGGAGCCGCGACCAGGTGGCCTTGGGGACACGGAGGGGACATCGGGGACATGGCAGGACATGGAGGGGACGCGGCTCGGACAGCCCCGCCCGGCACCGAGCCACCCGCGGGGGGCTGACCCCGCCGGCGTCGCACGCCGAGGTGTCCCCAGGAGTGTCCCCAGGTATCCCCCCATGTCCCCAGGTGTCCCCAGGTGTCCCCAGGTGTCCCCAGGAGTGTCCCCAGGTATCCCCAGGTGTCCCCAGGTGTGTCCCCAGGTGTGTCCCCCCATGTCCCCAGGTGTCCCCAGGTGTCCCCAGGTGTGTCCCCAGGTGTGTCCCCCCATGTCCCCAGGTGTCCCCAGGTGTCCCCATGTCCCCAGGTGTCCCCAGGTGTGTCCCCCCATGTCCCAGGTGTGTCCCCAGGTGTCCCCCCATGTCCCCAGGTGTCCCCAGGTGTCCCCAGGTGCGTCCCCAGGTGTCCCCCCATGTCCCCAGGTGTCCCCCCGTGTCCCCAGGTGCGTCCCCAGGTGTGTCCCCAGGTGTGTCCCCAGGTGTCCCCAGGTGTCCCCAGCTGTGTCCCCAGCTGTGCCCCATGCCCTTTCAGCTGTCCCCAGGTGTGTCCCACCCCCCCCAGCTGTCCCCAGGTGCCCCCACCTGCTCGAGGCAGCCTCTGGGGGTGCACAGGAGGTTGGCGGTGACCGAGAGCTTCCTGAAGAAGTCGCCGGCGATGTCCCCGAGCCCGAGCGCCCCCAGCCCGTCCAGCACCAGGTCCAGATTGGTGCGGAGCCGGACCCCCACCCACCACTGGAAAAAGGGGCCGGCGCTGCCTGCGGGGTTTGGGGGAAATCGGGAATGGTTTGGGGGTTGGGGGATTTTTTTAGTTTTTTTTTCGGATTTTTTGTGGTTTTTTTTTTTTTAGGAATTTTTGGTGATTTATTGGTGATTATCCCACTCAAATCCCCCCAAACCCCCCAAAATCACACCCAAACCACCCCAAATCCTTCCTAAATCCCCCCAAATCCTTCCCTAAATCCCCCCAAATCCCTCCTAAACCTCTTTACGACTCCCCCAAACCACCCCAAATCCCCTAAACCTCTCTAAATCCCCCCAATTCCCCCCCGAATTCCCCCAAACCCCTTTATAACTCCCCCAAACCCTCGAAAATCCCCCCAAATTCCCCCCAGATCTCCCCCAAATCCCCCTCCCCCCCCAAAACCACCCCAAATCCCCTCTAAACCCCTCAAAACTCCCCCAAATCCCACACCTTTCTCCATGAGGGCATTGAAGAGCGAGGCGTTGCAGAAGAAGAACAGGTACCCGAAGGTTTGGGACACCAGGTCGGGGTGCAGGTGACAGTCCCGGGTGAGCCCAGCACGGCCCCGAACACGGCCAGGGGTGGCCGCAGCCCCTCGGGGACCCCCCCCAAATCCGGCCCCGCCCGCGGCTCCCCCGGCCCCACAAAGGGGTTGGTGTCCAGCAGGGCCGGCAGGGCGAGTAGAGGGTCTGGGGGGAAGGGTTTGGGGTTAGAGAGAGGTCTGGGGGGATTTGGGGGCTCTCAGAGGCGTTTGGGGGGATTTGAGTGGGATTAGAGGGATTTGGGTTGGTTTGGGGGAGTTGTAAAGGGGTTTGGGGGGGTATTTGGGGGAGATTTGGGGGATTTGAGGGGCTCTGGGGTGATTTGGGAGCTCTCAGAAGGGTTTGGGGGGATTATTGGGGAGGAATTGGGGAGGATTTTAGGTGTCTCAGAGGGGTTTAAGGGGTCACTGAGTGGCTTTGGGGAGGTTTGGGAGGGATTTGGGGGGTTTGGGGGATTTAAAGGGGTTTGGAAGTGTACCCAGGTGGATTTTGGAGTACCCAGGGGAATTTTGGGGTGCCCAGGTAGGTTTTGGGGTCACCTTGGTCAAGTAATAGACGCTCTGCTGGAACGTGGACATGATGACCTCATCCAGCACCCCCAAAGCCTCATCACAACTCTCCAGGTCCCGCTCCAGCTCCGGGCACGGCCCTAAATCCCACAGGATTCACCCCAAAATGCAGGATCAACCCCCAAAATCCGGGATAAAACCCTAAATCCCATGGGAATTGCCCAAAAATTCACCCAGGTTGACCCCATAACGACCCCAGGAGCCCTCCCAGTCCATCCCAGTCCATCCCAGTGCCACCTTCGATGTCCAGCTCCCTCTCCATGGCCAGCACGTGGCCCTGGGCCAGGTTCAGCAGCTCCACGGCGTTGGCCAACCAGAGCAGGAGCGGCCGCAGGTCCGAGGTGACCCCGGCCAGGTCCAGGGCAGGGGGGGGGTCCCCGTCCGGGGGGCTGGGGGGGACCCCAAAATCAGCTCCAAACCAGCTGGAGAGGTGAGAGACCCCAAAACCCCCCCAAACTCCCAGAGACCCCCCCAAAACCCTCCCAGAGACCCCAAAACCCCCCAACCCCCCCAGAGACCCCAAAACCCTCCAAGACACCCCAAAAAACCCCCCAACCCCCCCAGAGACCCCCAAAACCCTCCCAGACACCCCAAAAACCCCCAACCCTCCCCAAAGACCTCCCCAAAACCCCCAGAGACTCCAAAACCTCCCCTTAAAACCCCAAAAAACCTCTCAGAGACCCCCAATACCCCCCTCTGGGTTTTGGTTTGGTTTTTTTTTTTAGTTTTGGGGAGGTTTTGGTGTCTCTCACCTCTCTGGCTGCCGGTCCCCGATTTCCTTGATCTTCTCCTGCCAGGAGAGACCCAGAGACCCCTCAGCGCCCCAGAATGGTCCCAGCATCCCTCCCAGTTCAGTCCCAGTACGGCCCCAGTATCCCCAATGTCCCCAGATGTCCTCAACTGCTCACCCAGACCGTCTCCCGCCGCATCCCAGCCACTCTCCCCATATCCCAAATATCCCAAAAATCCCCCAATTCCCCCCTTTCCCCCCAAATTCCCCCAATCCCCCCCGATGTCCCCAAACGTCCCCAAATGTCCCCCCACTCACCCAGACCGTCTCCCGCAGCATCCCGGCCACTCTCCCCAGCAGCTCCGGGAAATGCCCCGCCGGGAACTCTCGAGCCGCGTGTTCCAAGCACAACCCCAAAAGGAACGCGGGGGCCAGACCCCCTAAATCCTCCCCGGAATCCCCCAAATCCCCCCCGGAATCCCCCAGATCTCCCCCCGTGGACCCCTCCCCTAAATCCCCCCCCAAATCCACGTTTAGAATTTCCCTGAGCAGCGTCCCCTCGTCTTGGGGTCGGTAGCGGAGCTCGGCTTTTGGGGTTTCCAGCGCCACCCTAAGCACGTCCCGCCTCTCTTGGGGGCTCCTCCCGCACCCTGCGCATCCCAAAACCCCCAAAACGCCAAGGGACGCGCGGGGAGGGGGCATCCACGGGGGTCGCGACCCCTCCCCAATTCGGGGGTCTTTGTAGAGGAGCAGGACGTGCTCCCCCAACCCTAAAAGGTCGCCGGGATTTAGGGCGGCTCTGCGGAGCAAGGGGGACCCGTTTAGGGTGGCGGCAGCGCCCCTAAAAGGTCGCACGGTGGCAGAGGGGGGGTCCCCATTGGGGTCGCTCCCTCCCCAGCCGGGGGTCGCCTGCACGAGACAGTGGCGGGGGAGGATGTCGGGGGCGCTCAGGAAGGTGTCGACCACCGAGAACGGCCCCAAATCCGACTTTTGTGGGGTTTCGGGGTTTTCTGGGGTCGCGGGAGGGGTTTCGGGGTTCCCCCCCACCCCCGGTTTTTCGGGGCGGCCGAAGATGTGTTGGGGTCGGGTCATGATGTAGAGGACGAAGTCCTGGGAGGGAAAAAAGGGGGTTTAGGGTTTTGGGGTGATTTCGCCGGGATTTGAATGGGTCATTTTTCGGGTCACTTTTGGGGTCATTTTTGGGGTTTTTTCCTCACCTCTTTCCCGTAACCCCGCAGCAGCAGGAAATAGGGGCGGTCCCGGGGGGGGCTGGATCAGACACTGCGACAGCAGCTCCAGGCTGGGACTCCCGTCCCCGGGGGGGGTCCCGGTGTCCGGGGGGGGTCCCCGAGGGTCCCGGGGGTCCCGCGGGTGGGGGTCCCGGTGCTGTCCCCTCCCCCCCCCGCCAGGCTCAGGGCCTTGCGCTGTCGCCGTCGCGTGCTCAGGTTCATGTCGCTGATGCTGCGGCGCATGGCCGGGGGGGGGGTCCCGGGGGTCGCGGGGGTCGCGGGGGGGCAGGGGGCGCGGGACCCCCCGAGGCCGCCCGGGAACGGTTCCGGTGGAGGCGGCGGGGTTGGGGGGGCAGCCCTGGGGAGGGACACAAAGGGACAAAAAGGGGACAGGAGTGGTGGCGTTGGTGGCGTTTGGGGAGGGGGGCGTGCGGTGGTGGCAGCGTGGGAATGTGGGGAGGGGGTTTAGGGTGGCTAAGGGGGTGACACCGCCCCCCCCCAGGGGACATTTTGGGAGGTCTGGGGGGAGGGGACAATAACGGGCAGGGGACATTCCCAGGGGTCTGGGGGGGACAATACCGGGGTCACCCACCCAGGGGACATTGCCGAGGGTCTGCGGGGGCATTCCCGCGGCTCCGGGGCTGGCGACACAACAACCCCAAGGGCCACTCCCGCCGCTCCAGGGTTGTCGCCAGCCTCTCTGCCACCCCCAGGGAGCGACTTTGGGGGCTATCCCCACTCACCCGCGGTGTCTCCGTCGTCCCCGGTGTCCCCAGCTCTGTCCAGCTCCTGCCTGCGGCGGATCTCGAAGCGCCGCGACCACCCGGCCTTGGGCTTCCACAGCTCCTGCAGCACCAGCGGCCGCTCCCAGTCGCCCACCTCGCGCAGGTGCTCGCCCTGCCACCCCCCCGCGCTGGTGGCAGTGCCACCTCCGGGTCGCCCCACCACGTCGCAGAGGGCGAATTGCCCGAAATCGTCGGGATTGAGCCCGTAGCGCTCGAGCGCCTCGCGGACGAGCTGGCGGGCGCTGGAGCGGGGGGTGGCCAGGACGCTCTTGTAGTTGGCCCCCCTGGAAATGGCCCCCCCGAAGATTTTTAGGATGCTGGGGGGTTGCTGGGGGTTTGGGGACACTAAAATGTCACCCGAGGGGTCGTGGAGCTCGGCGAGTTTCTTCTCGCTGGCCCAGCGGCCGCTCTGGGGGGCGGCACTGGTGGCACTGGTGGCACTGGTGCGGTGGAAGAGGTGGGACAGGCGCTTGTGGCGGGGGGGTTTGGGCTTGGGGGGCGCGGGGGCGGCGGGGCGGGGGTCCGAGGGGTCGCTGGCGCGGCTGGGCGTGTCCGAGGAGGTGGATCTGGGGGTGGAAATGGGAATTAGGGGCGGGAAATAATGCGGGGAAGATGGAATTTTGGGGGGGGGAATGGGGGGAAATAATGGGGGAAATAGGGGGAAAAAAAGGGGGGAAATGGGGGGAAAAGGACGGGGAGAAACCCCAAACAGGTGGATTTGGGGGGGGGGGGGTGGAATTTGGGGGTGCAGGGGAGGATTTTGAGGGGGTTCCGGGGATTTTTGGGGTCACACCGGACGGAGCCGGCGCTGGGCCAGCGGCGGCTCATCTTGGCCAGGCGTTTTTTGGGGGAATTGATCCAGAGCCCCACGGGGAAATGGAGCTTCCCGAAGCGGGGCGAGCCCTCCTTGCGCTCCTCGGGAAGCATCGTCTGCGAAATGGGGGAGAAGAAACCGGGACTTTGGGAAAAATCCCTCCCGAGACCCCAAGTTCCAAGGACACCCCCCGCGAACCAACAAATCCCAACTTTTACCCCCCCGGAATCTCCCTTTTTGCACCCTTTTTTCCCCCAGGACCCCTCACACCCCAGCCGGGACCCTCCAACCCCCCGTTTCCCCACAAAATCCCCCTTTTCTCACCTTTTTCCCCCCAAAATCCCTTTTCCCCAGCCTTTTGTCCTCCAGGACCCCTCAAACTCCTCCCGCGAACCCCCCAAACACCCCATTTCCCACGCTTCCTCCCCAGTCCCACTTTTCCCACCCCAAATCCCCCTTTTCCCTCCATTTTTCCCCCCAAATCCCCTTTTTTCCACCCTTTACCCCCAAAGACTCCCCAAAAAGCCGCCCCTCACCCCGCTCCTGGCTCCCCGAGGCCTCGGCGGTGCCGAATTTCCAAAGAATTCCCGAGTTCCCGGAGAATTCCCCAATTCCCGGTTTCCCGGCGGGGGGGGGGGGGCAGGAAGGGCCGAGCCGGGTCAGGAAATCGGGGGGGGGGCCGGGAAGGGCGGGGGGAGGGGAAGGGATGGAGGCACCAGGATGGGGGGGAGGGGAAGGGGTGCCCCACAACCCCAAGTTGGGGGGTCCTGGGACCCCCGGGACTCTAATGAGGCTGGGGGGGGGGGGGCCGAGGGGGTGCTGGACCCCCTTCCCCCAAGGCCACAAGGGTAACCCCAGACCCACCCAAGGGGTTCTTGGAACCCCTCAAAGAGACCCCAGAACCCCAAAAGAGACCCCAGACCCCTCACTGACCCCTCAGGGTGACCCCAGAACCCCCCAAAGAGATCCCAGACTTCTCCATGTCCCCTCAGGGTGAACCCAGACCCCCGCAAAGAGAGCCCAGACCCCTCCATGGCCTCTTGGGGTGACTCCAGACCCCCCCCAAAGAGAGCCCAGACCTCTCCATTGCCCCTCGGGGTGACCCCAGACCCCCCAAGGAGAGTCCAGACCCCTCCATTGCCCCTCGGGGTGACCCCAGACCCCTCCATGGCCTCTTGGGGTGACCCCAGACCCCCCAAAGAGAGCCCAGACCCCTCCATGGCCCCTTGGGGTGGCCCCAGATCCCCCCAAAGAGAGCCCAGACCCCTCCATGGCCTCTTGGGGTGACCCCAGACCCCCCCCAAAGAGAGCCCAGATCCCCCCATGGCCCCTCGGGGTGACCCCAGACCCCCCAAGGAGAGCCCAGACCCCTCCATGGCCCCTCATGGTCACCCCAGACCCCCCAAAGAGAGCCCAGGCCCCTCAGGGTGACCCCGGCCCCTCACGATCCCCCCCCGCGCCCCCCTCCCTCAGAGCCAGGCCCCGCCCCCTCTGCCCCGCCCCGCTCTCCCATTGGCCGAGCCTTTCCCGCCTCGCCGGGACACAGCAACGGGAAGAGGGGGGAGGGGCGGGGCCGGCAGGATTTGGGCGGGAAGAAAAGCAGCCAATCAAAACCCGAGCTTTGTGTGGCCACGCCTCGGGGGCGGAGCCGAATAAGCCCCGCCTTAACGCGCCGCGCGCGCCCCTTTCCAGGGCCACGCCCCCTGGTGTGGCCACGCCCCTCTGTTGTGGCCACGCCTTCTTCTCAGCGGCTCCACCGCGGTCCTAAAGCCCCCCCCAACCCCAAAATCGGCCCCAAAATTGCTCCCAAAACCGACACCTGGAGCCCCCAAATAGACTTCAACCCCCCCAAAAATCCAAACTGTCCCCAAAACGCCCCCAGAACCGCAAAACCTGCCCCAAACCAACCCCAGAAGCCCCAAAATTGACCTCAACCCCCACCAAACACCCCAAACTGGCCCCAAAACTCTCCCCGAAGCCCCAAAATTGTCCCCAAGTCCCCTCTGTATCCCAAACCCTACGGAGAACCCCCTAAATTCTCCCTGGAACCCCCGTGGTGACAGTGCCAGTAGCGACAGTGCCAGTAGCGACAGCGGCAGTGTCACGATGGTGACAGTGACACTTTCACGTGGACACCTCAGGACACGACGATGACACTGACAGCGACACGATGGTGACAGTGACACTGCCACCCCACAGTCCCCGCCAGGACGCGACGGTGACACCGCCAGTGCCACCCCACACGCGCGTGTCACCCCACACCGCTGCCACCACCGCGTGTCCCCCCCGGCCCGGCCCCGCCGGCGATGCCGGGGACGCTGCCACCCCCCCCGTGTCCCCCCCGTGTCCCCCCCGTGTCCCCCCCGTGCCCCCCACGCCCCCCACATCCTGCCCCGCGTCACCGCCTGACGCACGGCCCGGCCCCTGCCTCCCCCCCGGGGCCACCCGCGGTGGCCACCGATTGTCCCCCCCCGCCCCAAAACGCCCCCCGGAGCTCCTTGAGGGGGACAAGGGGACAGCGGGGGGGGGGTCCCCGCTTTTCCCGGGGAGGTTTTCCTGGGAATTCGGGGGCTCGGGGGGGTCCGGTGGGGTCGCGGTGCTGACGCAGCGCGGCGGGGCCGGGGGGGGCCTGCGGCCGCGCGGGGTTTCCGCTGACGCCAGCGGGGCCCCCCCGCCCCCTTGAGCCCCCCCCGAACCCCTCCCCGGCCCTTCCCGAACCGCGGAGACCCCCCCGGGACCCCTCCCCACGCGCAGGGTGTCCTCAAGCTCAGGGGGATGTCCCCAACCCCGCCCCGCCCCCCCGCGCCGTGGCCACGCCCCCCGGGACCGCTCCCCCCCCCCGAAAAACCCGGGGGGGGAGGGGTTTCTCCCCCCCCCCGCCCCCCACGGGGGGTCCCGGTGCTGACGCGCGGGGCGAACCGGGGGGGCTGAGTCAGAGCGAGGGGGCCGGGGGGGTCCCCCGTTCGGATCGGGACCCCCCCCGGTGCGGGTCAGGACCCCCCGGTTCGGGTCGGGACCCCCCGGTCCCGGTGCGTGTTCAACCCCCTGTGCCGGTTCTGAACCGGTCCCGGTGCGGGATGGAACCGGGACGGACCGCCCCCGGTACCGCCCGGTCCAGGTGCGGCACCGCTCCCGGTGCCCCCGGGCCGCTCCAGGGGCCCGCCCGGGCCAGGTTCGGAATGGATCCAGGTGTGACCCCGGTCCCGGTACCTCCAGTCTAGCTTCGGGTCCGGTCCCGGTATCCCCGGTCCAGGTGTGGGACCAGTCCAGGTGCGCCCCCGGTCCAGGTTCGGGAACGATCCCGGTACCTCCAGCCCAGGTTCGGGACTGGTCCCGGTGCAGTCCCGGTATCCCCGGTCCAGGTGCGCCCTGGTCCAGGTTCGGCCCCGCTCCCGGTACCCCCCATCCCAGGTGCGGAACCGCTCCCGGTAGCCCCCGTCCAGGTTCGGGATCGATCCCGGTCCTCCCCACTCCCGGTACCCCCAGTCTGGGTTCGGAACCACTCCCGGTACCCCCCGGACCGCTCCAGGTACGGCCCGAGCCAGGTTCGGGACCGGTCCAGGTGTGACCCCGCTCCCGATACCTCCCAGCCCAGGTTCGGAACCGGTCCCGGTACCCCCGGTCATGGTCCGGTACCGGTACCCCCCCCCGTCCCCCCTCTCCAGGTGCCCCCCCAGCCCCTCATCCCCGTCCCCTCATCCCCGTTCCCCCCGTGTCCCCCCAGTGTTCCCCCCGTGTCCCCCCGTGTCCCCCCCGTGTCCCCCGCGTCCCCTCCGCCGGTGCGCGGGGGTCCCTCTCTGTCCGGGGGGGGGGGGTCCCGCTGTCCGGGGGGGTCCCGGGGGGGTCCCGCGTGTCCGGGGGCCGCCGTGGGGGGTTCGCTCCCCCCGGGCCGTGGGGGAATGGAAAAGCCGTGACTCAGGATGTGTCATCGGCGGCGGCGGCGGCGGCGGCGGCTCCCGCGGGGTATAAAGGGGGCGGGCGGCGCGCCGGGCGTCACGCGGGGACACCCGGACACGCGGGGACACCACCCGGGACACGCGGAGAGTGTCCCCCCCATCCCCACGCGGGTGGCGCCGGGGGGACGCGGCTGTGACCGGGGGGGACGCGGCGGGGAGGGGACAAAGTGGGGGGGGGCGTGAGAGTGAGAGAGGCGGGAGTGTCACCGCGAGTGGGGACAGTCACGGCGCGCGGCAGCGTGGCCGTGGCAGCGCAGGTGGCACCGGGAGCGTGTCCCCTCCGAGCGTGCTGGTGGCAGTGGGGACACGGAGTGGCCGTGGGAGAGTGTCACGGAGAGTGGCCGCGAGTGTGGCAGCGGCGGTGGCAGCGAGTCGCGGCGCGTGGCAGCGGCCCTGAGCGTGTCACGCCGCGTGGGTGAGCGCTGTCGCGTGTCACGGTGACCCTGTCGCGACATCGCCAGAGGGACCCTCCCGTCGGAGCGTGTCCAAGTGCTGGTGTCACCTCCGTGTCCCCGCGCTCCCGCGTGGGTCCAGTCCCCGCCGCGCCCCGTGGGGACCCCACGGAAGGACCCCCGCGCCCCGCCATGACACGTAAGTGGGGAGGGGACACGCGTGGGGGCGGGGGGACGGCGTGGGGGACACTTGGCTTGGGGACAGTCCGGTGCGTGGGGGGTGTCCGCGCGTGGATCCCCTGCCCTGCACCCCACAGGAACCCTACAAACCCCACACGCCCCACGCGCCCCAAACCCCACCGGACCTGGCGCGGACATGCGTGGGGAGGGGACAGCGAGATCGCGACCCCCGTGGGGACGTCTAGGTGACAATTCAGTGCTTGGTGGGTGTCCGCGCGTGGATCCCCTGCCCCGCACCCCACACAATCCCCACAAACCCCACACGCCCCACACCCCACGGGACCGGGCGCGTCCACCCGCGTGGCCCCGGGCCACGGGCAGCTGCGGCCGCGCCTCAAACCGCAAACGGCCCCGGCGCACCTGCCCGCCCGCGGCGGCCGCGCCCCCTCCCCGGGACACGCGTGGGGGCGGCGGGGACACGCGTGGGGCCGCCCAGGTGCGATCCCGGCCGGGTTTGGTTTGGTTTGTGGGGTTTTGGGGAGAAATTTCAGGGATTTGGGAAAAGCAGAAGAATCCCTCCCCCCCATTCTCCCCCCCAGCCGCCGGTGGGACCCCCTGGGACACGCGTGGGGGAGGCAGGAGGGGGATGAACACGCGTGGGGCCGCCCAGGAGTGACCGCGGCCGGATTTGATTTTTGGGGGCGCCGCGGGGGTTTTGGGGGTGGATTTCAGGGATTTGGGAAAAGCGAATTTTTTGGGATTTGGGTGGGCCCCCCACTCGCGGGGGGGGTCCCGCAGGTGCCGCCGCCGCCGCCGCCGCCCCTGACTCAGCCCCGCATCAAAGTTTCCAGCCGGGACCGCACAGGACGCGCCGCCGCCCCCCGCCCGCAGCCCCCACCCCATTCCCAGCCCCTATTCCAGCGGGAGAAGCCAATCCCGGGAATGCCCAAAGAAATGCCCCAAAAAACACCCGGATTTTGGGAGTCCCGGGGTGCTCGGAGACCCCAAACCCCAGGATTTCTGGACCCCCCTGAACCCCGGGATACACAGGATCTCCCGTGCCTGAAACTTCCCCCAAATCCCGGGATTCCCGTGTCCCCCAAATCCCGGGATTGCGGGGATCTCCCATGCCGGGGAGACCGTGGTTTGCACAAAAACGGAGCCCCAAATCCCGGGATTCTCAAACCCGATTCGGGAGTCCCGAATTCCAGGATCTCCAAAATCCCAGGAGCCTTGAATCCCGGGAGCTCCCAGTCCCAGGATTCCCGCGATCCCCTAGTCCGAAATCCCGACAGCCCCAAAATCCCGGGAGCCCCGAACTCCGGGAGCATCAAATCCCGGGATTCCTGCGATCCCCGAGCCCGGGAGTCCCGAATTCCAGGAGCCTCAAATTCCGAGAGCCCCGGCATCCCAAAAACCGGGATCCCGGGATTCAAATGATCCCAGGAGCCCCGGGATGCTGCGGTCCCGGGAGCCCCAAATTCCCGGGAACACCGGGAACCCCAAAATCATCAGCCCCGGAGCCCTGAATTCCTCAGCTCCGGCATTCCCGAGAACACCGGGATCCTCCGGCTCCGGGAATCCCGGAATCCCCGGGAAAAACAGGAACCGCATCCTCCGGATCCCCGGGATCCCCGGGATCCTCTATCCCTGCGATCCCGAGCCCCGGGAGTCCCGGGACGACCCCAAATCCCGGGATTCGCTCGGATCCTCCGTGCCCGAAACTTCCTCAAACTCCGAGATTCCCGTGCCCCCAAATCCCGGGATTCCTGGACCCCTAAATGCCGGGATTCCCCCTTTCTCCAAATCTCCCCTCCGGGCATTCCCGGACCACCCCAGATCCCAGGATTCCGGGGATCTCCCATGTCTGAAATTTCCCCCAAATCTCGGGATTGTCCCCCACGCGTGTCCGTGTCCCCAGGTCCGTGGCGGGCGCTGCTGGCGCTGCTGGGGCTGTGGCCGGGGCTGTGGCCGGGCCCGGGGCTAGCGCTCGCCCCCCGCCCGCGCCCCCCGCCCGCGGACACGCGCGGGGACCTGGACAGCGTCATCCACCTGGCCAAGGCCCTGCTGGGTGACACCAAGGCTTTCCTCGAGCTCCTTGTGGGTACCACCACCCCCCTGTCGTGACAATCGCGACATCCCCGACACCCCACGCAACATCCCCGCGACATCCCCGCGACACCCCCGCGACACCCCCGCCATCCCCGCGACATCCCCGCGGATGTCCCTGTCCCCTCCCCTCGTGTCCCTGTCCCCCCCCACGTGTCCCTGTCCCTTCCCGCGTGTCTCTGTCCCCTCCCCTCGTGTCCCTGTCCCCCCACGAGTGTCCCTGTCCCCCCACGAGTGTCCCTGTCCCTTCCCGCGTGTCCCTGTCCCCTCCCCTCGTGTCCCTGTCCCCCCACGAGTGTCCCTGTCCCTTCCCGCGTGTCCCTGTCCCCTCCCCTCGTGTCCCTGTCCCCTCCCTGCCTGTCCCTCTCCCCTCCTCTCGTGTCCCTGTCCCTTCCCGCGTGTCCCTGTCCTCCCACGCGTGTCGGGGGTGGCCTGGCCTGGGCTGACCGCCCCCCCTTCCCGCTCGTGTCGTGACAGAAGTCGCGATTCCCGGCCGAGGGTGAGCACAAGCTGGACTCGCTGCCCGTGCTGGCCATGAGCGCCCTGGAGCTGCCCAACATCCAGGTGGGGACACGGATGGGGGGTGACAGGGACCCCTGACTCCCCCAGCCCCGCATGACCCCCTGAGCCCCCCAATGACCCCCTTGAATCCCCCGGCTCCCCCCAGGCCTCGGCGCTGCTGCCCCGCCTGGGCTCGGACCTGCTGCGGTACCAGCGGCTCCTGGAGTGGCTGCGCCGGGCCGGGGGGGCTTTGCGGGGGCTGGAGCCGGACCTGGGCGCGCTGCGGGGCCGCCTTGAGCGCCTGCGGGGCCGCCTGGAGCACCTGGTAAGGTGTGGTGGGTGTGGTTGGGTGTGGCCGGTGGGCGTGGCCAGGTGGGTGGGGCTTTAGGGGAGGTGGCGGGATTCGAACTCGCAGCGAACGCGGCGCGGAGGGGGCGCGGCCGGGGACGTGGCCGGGGCAGGGAAAGGGCTTCTCGCGGTGTCCCCACCCCGGGTGTCCCCGTGTCCCTCCCCAGATGTCCCTGTGCCCCCCAGGTGTCCCCCACAGGTGTCCCTTTACCCCCCCTCGGTGCTGTCCCCATGTCCCTCCCGGGCGTTCCGGTCCCTCTCCCTGACCTGATGTCCCCCCCAGTTGTGTCCCTGTGTCCCCCCTAGATGTGTCCCTGCGCCCCCCAGGCCGTTGTCCCGTGTCCCCTGACCCCCTGTCCCCCTCCCCAGATGTCCCTGTGCCTCACAGGTGTCCCTTTACCCCCCCTCGGTGCTGTCCCCATGTCCCTCCCGGGTGTCCCGGTCCCTCTCCCTGACCCGATGTCCCCCCCAGCTGTGTCCCTGCGCCCCCCAGGCCGTTGTCCCGTGTCCCCTGACCCCCTGTCCCCCTCCCCAGATGTCCCGCCTGTCGCTGCCCCGCCCCGCCGCGCCCCCTGCGGGCGCTGTCCCGGTGTCGCCGCCCCCGGTGTCGCCGTGGGGCGCGGTCCGGGCCGCGCACGCCGTGACCCGGGGGCTGCACCTGTACCTGGACTGGGCCGCGCGGGGCCTCGTCCTGCTGCGGAACCGCCTCTGACCACGCCCTAATTTATTCTAATTTATTCTCCGTCCGCTAATTATTATAATTATTAATTAATTTTGTTATTATTTTATTATTATTTTTATTATTGTTGTTATTATTGCCGTTATTTTTTATTATTATTGTTGTTATTTTAATTATTTTTATTATTGTTATTATTGTTATTATTCGACTTCCCGAGCCCCCCCAAAAAATCCTATTTAACCCCCTCGACCCGACAAAAAAATCCTATTTATTGTCTCTCCGGGATGGTTTTTGTAAAAAGGGGGGAAAAATGGGGAAATAAAGGAGTTTTTTGGAACAAATAGTTGGTGTTGGGGATATTTGGGGGATTTGGGATATTTGGGACATTTGGGATATTTGGGACATTTTGGGATTTGAGGACATTTGGGGACATGCGGAGACACTGTGACCATGTCCCTCCCCATCCCCGCCATCCCCCATTAATCCCCCCTAATCACCCATCAATCAATCAATCAATCAATCAATCATTAATTACCATTTATTATTAACGACCCCGCTGACCTTTGGTTGGGAGGGAGGGACCCCAAATTTTGGGGAGTGGGGGAGGGGTCGGGGGTACTTTAGGGCTTCTGGGGGGGTCCCAAGGCACTGAGGGGGGGGCGGGACCCCAAAAACTGGGGGCTTACCCCAAAATTGGGGGTGGGGGAGGGGTCAGCTCAGAGTATTGCACGGGGGGGAGGGGCTGAGCTGGGGGGAGTCCTGGAGTGTTTTGGGGAGGGGATTTGGAGAAATTCTGGGGGCCCCCTCCCCATTTTTGGTGAATTTTGTGGGGTCACGTGACCCTCCCATCCTGTTTTTTTGGGGGGGGGTCTCGGACCCAAATTTTGGGGTGAGGGGGTCACACGGGCTGGGCCCACGGGCTGGGGACGCGGCCATACTGCAGGGGGGACAAAAAAAAGAGGGGGGGTCACAATGGGGAGACCCCTCCCCAAATTTCCGCTTCCCAAAATTCCCTTTTCCCCATTTTCTCCCCCAATTTTTTCCCAAATTTCCCCCCCAGAACCCTCCCCAGAGCCAGGACCCGACCCCCCCCCCAAACTCAGGACCCTCCCCAAGATCGCGACCCCCCCCCCCCCCAAATCCCATCTGGCCCCTCCTTCCCTTTCCCATTCCCCCCAAATTTCCCTGCCAGGACTCCGAATCAAACCCAGGACCCCTTCCAAACCCGGGACCCTCCCCCCCAGCATCGTGAGCCCCCCCCAAAATCCCACCTGGGTCCCACCCCAAATTTCCCTTTCCCATTTTCCCCCAAATTTCCCCTAAATTTCCCCCAAACTTGCCCCCCAGGACCTCCCCGGCCTGGGGACCCCCCCCAAAATGTCACCTGGATGTCGCTGAGCTCCTGCAGGAACCTCGAGGCCACTTTGGGGCCGTTCTCCATGGTGGGCACCGGGTGCAGCTTTTGGGGTAGGGGGTGACACCAAGGGGGGGTCACGGGGACCCCAAAACTCCCTTGGGATCCCAAAACCCCCCAGGACTCCCCTAAAATCCCCCAAAACCCTCCAGCACCCCAAAACCTCCCCAAAACCCTCCGCAGGAGCCCCAAATTCTCCCCCTAAAGTCCACCCCAACATCCCCCCCCCCCACCAAGACCCCATAACCATCCCAAAACTCCACCCGAACCCCTCCAGGACCCTCAAATCCTCCTCCCAAAGTCCACCCCAGACCCCAAAACCCAATAAAAACCCCCAAATCCCCCAAACCTCATCCTGGTAGAGGATCCCCCCCACGGGACACACGACGCAGGCGGTGCCAGCCCCAAACATCTCCCGGAGCCGCCCCTCCCGCAGCGCCCCCAAAACGCTGCTCATGGGCAGGGAGGCCTCGCGCACCTCAAATTCGCCCTGTGGGGAACAAATTCGGGGGGCTTGGGGAGGGTCCTGGTGTCCTCATCACCCCAAAACACCCCTAGACCCCATAAATGGCCACGGGTCTTCAGTAGCGACCCCAGAAGTGCCCTAATTGCCTCCAAATTGATCCCAAAGTGCCTCTAGACACGTCCAAAAATCCCACAAATCCTCCCCAAAATCCCTCCCAAGTCTTCCCTAAACCCCCCAGACCCTCCCAGAACCTCCAAAATCCCCTCAAACCTCCCCAAATCTCCCCCAAATCCTTCTCAGACCCCCCCAAATCCTTCCTGGAGCCCCCCCAAACCTCCCCAAATCCTCTCTAAACCCCCCCAGATCCTCCCCAGACACCCCCAGATCCCCCACCCCCCCCAAATCCTTCCCAAATCCTGTCTAACCCCCCCCAGACTCCCCCAAATCCCCTCAAACCTCCCCAAGCCCCCTCCCAAACCCCTCAAATCCCCCGTACCCAGTTCCGGGCCAGCTCCAGGAGGCTCTGCCGGGTCACCCCGGGCAGGATCAGCCCGTCCAGGGGGGGGGTCACCAGCTCCAGCCCTGGGGGGCAGCGGGGGGGGCTCGGTCACCCCCTGACTCCCCCCAGCACCCCCAGACCGGTCCCAGACCAGTCCAGAACCCACGAACCCCCCAATTCCCCCAAATCCCCCTCCAGTACCTCCCAAATCCCACCCAGGACCCGCAGGGACCCCCCCAAAGCCCCCTGGGACTCCCCAAATCATCCCAAAATCCCCCCAAATCCCCCCAGGACTCCCCAAAACCCCCTCAAATCCCCCAAACCTCCCTCAAACCCCCTCCCATCACCCGAAAACCACCCCAAACCCCCTCAGAAACCCCCCCAAATCCCCCCCAGATTCCCCAACACCCCCCGGGACTCCCCAAATCCCCCCCCAAAATTGCCTGAAATTCCCCGCAGAAGTGCCCAAGCCCCCCCCCGGACCCCTCGTACCCCCGTCCGGGCGCTCCCAGAAGACGAAGAGGTTCATGGTGCCCACCTCGGTGAGGTGACACTCGGGGCCGTGCAGCCACAGCACCTGGTGGCACCCACGGGCGCGCGCGGCCTCCTGCAGCTCCAGGCACGGCCCGTAGTTCCTGGGGGGTTGAGGGGGGGGGGGAAAAAGGGCTTGGGGGACCCCAGAAAAATCTCAAAACTCCCCCCAAAACCCCAGAAAAAAAGCCCTCAAAAATACCCCCAAACGCCCCCAAAAAAAACCCTCCAAAAAAACCTCCAAAAAAAACCTCCCAAATCCCCCCCAAAAAAAATCCCCCCACCCTGCAGTGGTCACTCACCCTGCAGTGGTCACTCACCCTCCCAGTTTGCAGTGGCCGGCGCCCCCCGGCCACGCTCGGACGTGCTGGGGGTCAGCCAGGAGCTGGATGGGGGCGAAGAGCCCCCCCGGGAAATAGGGCCCGACCGGACACAGCACCACGAACAGCAGCGCCCGCCCGGGGGGCGCGACCCCCAGTGTGGGCTGGGGACGGGGGAGCCGGGTCAGGGAACCCCTCTGAACCCCAAAATCCCCACAGAATACCCCAAATCCCACAAAATACCCCAAACCCCCCAATAACCTTCCCAAAATCCCTTTTGGCCCTTCCCCAAATCCCCCCAAATCCTCCCTAAACCCCCCGTGACTCCCCAAATCTCCCCTAAATTTCCCCCAGACCCCCCCCCTCAAACCTCCTCAAATCCACCCCACCCCCTCAAACCTCCTCAAATCCACCCCAAATCCCCCCAGGACCCCCCAGACCCCCCCCGGGACCCCCAAAATCCCCCAGCCCGACCGGACACAGCACCACGAACAGCTGGGCGCAACCCCCAGCATGGGCTGGGGATGGGGGGAGCGGGGTCAGGGAACCCCTCTGAACCCCAAAATCCCCCACAGAATACCCCAAATCCCACAAAATACCCCAAACCCCCCAATAACCTCCTCAAAATCCCCTTTGACCCTCCCCAAAATCCCCGCAAATCCCTCCCAAATCCTCCCTAAACCCCCCGTGACTCCCCAAATCTCCCTAAATTTCCCCCAGACCCCCCCCAAACCTCCCCAAATCCACCCCAAATCCCCCCAGGACCCCCCCAGACCCCGCCGGGACCCCCAAATCCCCCTCCCCACCTCGGTGCCGATGAAGACGGGCCGGATGTAGAGGCTGCTCTGGGGGTCCCGGGGCACCCAGCGCCCCTCGAGCCGCACCAGCGCCCGGAATGCACTCCAGCAGCTCCCGCCCGTCGAATTCCTGCGGGAGCGCGAAACTGGGAGCACTGGGGAGCGCTGGGAGGGACTGGGAGGGGCTGGGAAGGGCTGGGAGGAAAAAACGCGGCACTTTTCGGGTGAAAACCGGCAGTTTTAGGGACAAAAGTGGCACTGGGAGGGGCTGGGACGGGCTGGGATCGGGTTTGGGTGGGATTTGGGGGTTATTTTGGGGGGTTTTGGGGGGTTTGGGGGGATTATTTTTGGGGTTTTTTTGGGGGTTATTTTGGGGGGTTTGGGGTTTATTTTGGGGTTTATTTTGGGGTTATTTGGGGGAATTTAGGGGTTATTTTGGGGAGGATTTTTGCAGCCTCGGGAGGATTATTTTGGGGTTTTTCTTGTTGGTTTTTTTTTTTGCTGTTATTCTGAGGGGTTTGGGGGGTTATTTTGGGGGTAAATTTGGGGTCCAGGGTTTTTTTTGGGATTTTTGGGGCACACCCCACTCACGGGCAGGCAGACCCTGCGGGCCGATCTCTCCATCCTCTCCATGTTCAGTTCGGGCCGGAAAAGCCGAATTTTGTCGTCGTCGCCCCGAAAAGCCTTGAGACCCTCGAAGAGCTGCGGGAAAGGGGTCCCAGGGGATTTGGGGAGGGGTTTGGGGGGTCCCGGGAGGTTTTGGGGAGAATTTGGGGTGGGTTTTGGGGGGATTTTGGGGGGGTCCCAGTGCAGTGCAGGATTTGGGGTGATTTGGGATTATTTTGGGGTGTTTTAGGGTGGTTTTTGGGGCCCCCACTGACCTCCACGGCATAGTGCAGGGTTTGGGGTGTTTTAAGGTGATTTTGGGGTGGTTTTTGGGGTCCCCCGCTGACCCTCCACGGCATAGTGCAGGGTTTGGGGTGTTTTAGGGTGATTTTGGGGTGGTTTTTGGGGTCCCCGCTGACCTCCACAGCGTAGTGCAGGGCGGACGAGGCTGGATGCAGCCGCAGCTCCTGGAAGGGGCGGATTTTGGGGCGCCCCCAGCCCCCGTCCCGGCCCCACTCCACGGTCAGCATGTGGTCGGTGAAGAACTTCCCAAACAGCAGCTCCTGCGGGGCTGGGGGCGTCTTTGGGGTCCCCGAGTGCTCCACCTCCAGCTCTGAGGCCTGGGGGACGGGTTTTGGAGTCATTTATGGGGTCCTGGGGGGATTTATGGGGGTTTTGGGGGGGATTTGGGCTGATTCTTGAGGGATTGATGGCTGGTTTTGGGGGGGGGGGTTTGAAGGATTTTGAGTGGTTTTGGAGGATTTGGGGTAGTTTTGAGGGATTTTGGGGGGACTCCTGGGGGATTTGGGGGGGATTTTTGAGGATTTGCAGTGATTGGGGGTGGATTTGGGATGGTTTTGGGGAATTCTGAGTAATTTGGGAGGATTTGGGGGGGAATTGGGGCAGTTCTGGGGGGATTTGGGGTGGATTTGGGGTGATTTAGGGTATTTTTGGGGGGATTTGGGGGGGACTTGGGGTCCCGGCTCACCCGGAAGGTTCTGTTGTAGCCCACCGCCGGGGCTGCAGCAGAGTTGCCAGGACCTGGGGGGGGACAGGAGACTCCCAGTTTGGCCCAGTTTGGCCCAGTTTGACCCCAGTTTACCCCATTTTCCCCCAATTGACCCCATTTCCCCCCATTTTGGGCCCCATTTTCCCCCATTTCCCTTCAGTTTGTCCCAGTTTGGCCCCAGTAGCGGGGAGGGCGTGGCCGAACGGGGGGGAGGGGTCCAGGCCCTGCCCCTCCCCCACCCCCGGCTGGACTTTGACCCCCCCAGAGCCGCCATTGCTGGAGAGACGGGACTGGGAGCACTGGGAGCGACTGGGAGCGACTTGGAGCTACTGGGATGGGACTGGGAGCACTGGGAGTAACTGGGACAGGACTGGGAGCACTGGGAACAACTGGGACAGGCACTGGGAGCACTGGGAGCGATTGGGGCAGTCACTGGGAGGGCATTAGGAGTACTGGGATGGGCACTGGGAGCGAGTGGAGGGCACTGGGAGAGCACTGGGAGTACTGGGAGGGGCACTGGGAGCGAGTGGAGGGCACTGGGAGGGCACTGGGAGAGCACTGGGAGTACTGGGAGGGGCACTGGGAGCGAGTGGAGGGCACTGGGAGGGCACTGGGAGTACTGGGATGGGCACTGGGAGCGAGTGGAGGGCACTGGGAGCGACTGGGACAGACACTGGGAGGATCTGGGGGGCACTGGGAGTACTGGGATGAGCTCCAGTAGGGCCTGAGTGGAACTGGGAAGGTCCAGGGGGGAACTGGGAGTACTGGGAGGGGCTCTAGTGGGGACTGTGGGGACTGGAAGGGGACTGGGAGGGTCTGGAGTGCACTAGGAGTAACTGGGGTCACTGGGAGCACTGGGAGCACCCTGGGAAGTGGCACTGGTGGCACTGGGAACACTGGGAGGGGCACTAGGAGCACTGTGAGGAGTCACTGGTGGCACTGGGAGCCCCCGAGGGTTCAGTGGGGTTACTGGGAGGGGTAACTGGGGTCACTGGGGGCACTGGGAAGGGTCACTGGTGGCACTGGGAGTCCTGGCGGGGGTCACTGGGGTCAGTGGGAGGGGTTACTGGCAGCACTGGTGTCACTGGAAGGATCACTGGGGTTACTGGGGTCACTGGGCAGGGTTACTGGGAGCACTGGTGACACTGGGAAGGATGACTGGGGTTACTGGGGTCACTGGGCACGGTTACTGGGAGCACTGGTGGCACTGGGAGCCCTGGCTGGGGTCACTGGGAGGGGTTACTGGCAGCACTGGTGTCACTGGGAAGGATCACTGGGGTTACTGGGGTCACTGGGAGGGGTTACTGGGAGCACTGGTGGCACTGGGAAGGATCACTGGGGTTACTGGGGTCACTGGGAGGGGTTACTGGGAGCACTGGTGGCACTGGGAAGGATCACTGGGGTTACTGGGGTCACTGGGAGGGGTTACTGGGAGCACTGGTGGCACTGGGAAGGATCACTGGGGGTTACTGGGGTCACTGGGAGGGGTTACTGGGAGCACTGGTGGCACTGAGAGCCCTGGCTGGGGTCACTGGGGTCACTGGGCAGGGTTACTGGGAGCCCTCACTGGGAGCACTGGTGGCACTGGGAAGGGTCACTGGGGTCACTGGGGTCACTGGGGTCACTGGGGTCACTGGGCAGGGTTACTGGGAGCCCTCACTGGGAGCACTGGTGGCACTGGTCCCCCCCCTCTCACCGCTCCGCCGCCCCGGTACCGCAGCGCCGCCGCCGCCATCGCTCCAGGCCCCTCCCCTCCCGCTCTCAGCCAATGGGAACGCGCAATTCCATCCCGCCTCTCACCTCTCCGCCAATAGCAACGCGCCGCTGTGCCCCGCCCTCACACTCAGCCAATAGAAATGCGCCGTCCCCACCCCGCCCCCACCCGCAGCCAATCGCAGCGCGGCGCCGTGCAGCCAATCAGTGGGCGCGCTGCGCACCCCGCCCCCTTGAAGCCACGCCCCATCTGCTAATAAATTATTCGCCCTCTCGCTGCTCATTTGCATACTGGCCACGCCTCCCTGCGGTTTTGACCAATAGGAGCGCGGCGCCGCGCGGAGGGGGCGGAGCCACTGCGCGTGCGGGGGCGAATGAAAACCCCGGGGGGGACCCCGGGACCCCGAAATCCCCAAAATCCCCGAAATCCCCCAAAGCCAGCGACCCCCGGGACCCCCCAAATCCCCGAAACCCATGGGCCCCCGAAATCCCCCCCAAATCTCCGAAATCCCGGGACCCCCGAAATCCCCCCAAAATCCCCGAAATCCCGGACCCCCGGAATTTCCCCAAAATCCCTGAATCCCCCGAAATCCCCCCCAAATCTCCGAAGTCCCCCCCAAACCCTCCCCAAATCCCTGGGTGCCCCCAAATCCCTTCCCCCCCTCCCATTTTGGGGTGCCTCACCCCTCCCCCATCCCTGCGTGGGTGGGGGGAGGGGCGCGGGGAGCTTCCCACGCGTGGGGGAGGGGCGGGCGCGGTCCCACTCCTGGATCGAGACTGGGACCGGGACATGGATCGGGATCGGGTCAGGGAACCGGAGCCGTGCTCCCCCGCGGAGCCCCCCCAAAATCCAGCCCGGGCACCCCCCCGGCCCCACCCGCTGGGGCATCTGCTCGGCCGGGGCCATCAGCCACGACTTCGTGGTGGCCCTGAAGACACTGCCGCCCTCGGAGCACACGGTGACACCGCGGGACCCTCTGGGGAGGGAGGGGACACCGCCCCAAATCCACGGGAAACCCCCAAATCCATGGGAAACCCCAAAAACCCTGGGAATTCCGAAAAAACCTGGGCGTGTCCCCAAAAATCCAGCCCCTTAACCCAATGGCCTGGGTAGACCTGATGTCCCAAATGTTGGGGTCACCCGCGGGTGTCCTGGATCCCCCAAATCCCGGATTTTGAGGTCTCCCCCAGACCTGGAAATCCCCTGAAAGCCCTGGATACCCCCCCAAATCCCCTGGAACGCCCAAAACTTGGATGTGTCCCCAAACACCTGGGCGTCTCCCCCCTGTCGTGTAATCCCATTTCCTGGGTAGACCTGATGCCCCAGTTATTGGGATTCCCATTAATCTCTTCAAACTGGGAAGGATTTGGGGGTTTCCCGGGATTTGGGGTCGCCACGACCCCTCGCTGTCCCCCCACAGGTGGCGGCCGTGGCTGCCCGGGATTTGGGGCGCGCCCAGGACTTCGCGCGGCGCTTTGGGATCCCCGAGCCTACGGATCTTACGAGGAGCTGGCTGAGGACCCCGACCTGGGTGTGACCCTATAAGGATTTGGGGGATCCTATAAGGATTTGAGATCTCCTGATGGGGTTTTGGGGTGTCCTGAAGGGGTTTGGGGGCATTTCAGGGTATTTTTAGGGGGTTTCAGGGTATTTTTGGTGCTCCCTGATGGTTTTATTTGGGATTGGGGGTTTCTGGGGGTTTCTGATGGGGTTTTTTTGGAGGTCAGGGTTTTTCTGGGGTGCCCTGATGGGGTTTTTGGGCTGTCCCCACCGGATGTGGTGTACGTCGGGTTTTTATGGAGTTTTTGGGGTTTTATGGGCTTTTTGGGGTTTTTAATGGAGTTTTGGGGGATGTTTTAGAGTTTGTGGGGGTGTTACGGAGTTTTTATGGGGTTTTGGGGGCTTTTTTTGGATTTTGCTTATTTTATGGGGTTTTGGGGGCTTTTTTTGGATTTTGCTTATTTTCCTGGGGTTTTTTTGGGGTTGGGGTTTATTTGGGGTGCCCTAACGGTGTTTTTGAGGTTTTTGGGGGGATTTCGGGGTGTTCCCGCAGATGTGGTGTACGTGGGGGTGGTGAACCCTGCTCACCTGCCCACGGGGCTGCTCTTCCTGCGCCGGGGCCGGGCCGTGCTCATGGAGAAGCCGATGGGGCTCGGGGCCCGCGAGGTCGCGCAGCTCGTGGGGACGGCGCGGGAACGGGGGGTCTTCCTCATGGAGGTGCGGCTGCATTCCCAATCCCAGAGATCCCAGAGATTCCAGTGATCCCAGAGATCCCAGAGATCCCAGTGATCCCAGAGATCCCAGTTCTGGTGATCCCAATCATCCCATTCACAGCGATTCCGTTCCCGTTGATCCCAGTGACCCCAGTGACCCAATTTCCAGTACTCCCAGTCCTCCCAGTCCCCAGTTCCCAGTGCCCCCAGTCCTTCATTCCCAGTCCTCCCAATGCTCCCCATTCCCATCCCAGTCTCCCCCAGTCGCTCCCAGTCCCCTCCCAGTCTCTCCCAGTGCCATTTTTAACCCTAAGAGTCCCATTTCCTCCCCAAAAAGTGCCACATTTTTAACTCCCAGTCCCTCCCAGTGCTCCCAGTACCCCCAGTCCCTCTCCCGCAGGGGTTCTGGACCCGTTTCTTCCCGGCCTGGCGGCGGCTGCGAGCCCTGGTGGCCGAGGGGGCTCTGGGGTCCCCCCTGGTGATGCGGGGTGCGCTGGGGTTCGCCCTGGGGGGGGTCCCGCGGCTGCGTGAGCCGGGGCTGGGCGGGGGGGTCCTGCTGGACCTGGGGGGCTACGGGCTGCAGATGGCCCTGGCCCTGCTGGGGGGCGGTGCCCCCCCGTCCCTGCGGGCCCACGGCGTCCTGCATGAAACTGGTACGGACTGGGATAAACTGGGGGGAAAAACGCCGTGCTTTCGGGTGGGGAAATGGCACTTTTAGGGTTAAAAATGGCACTGGGGGGCACTGGGACGGACTGGGGGAGCACTGGGAGGGAGTGGGAGGAAAAACGTGGCACTTTTGGGGGGAAAACTGGCACTTTCAGAGATAAAAATGGCACTGGGAGGGACTGGGAGGGGATTGGGGGGCATTGAGGCGACTGGGAGCAGCTGGGGGCACTGGGAGGGGAATGGGGAGCACCCTTTCCCCCCTTTTCCCTCCATTTCTCCCTCATTAATTTTCCCAATTTCCCCCATCATTTTTCCCCCATTCCAGGGGTGGACGAGTCGGTGTCGGTGACGCTGGAATTCCCCGGGAAGGGCCTGGCTGCGCTGACCTTCTCCATGGTCGCGGAGCTGCCGGGGGGCGCGGCCGTGGGAGGACCTCGGGGCTGGGCCGAGGTGACCCCAAAACCCGGGGATGACCCCAAAAGCAGGGTTTTTTGGGGGGGGGGGGGTTGGGGTTTCTTTGGGATTTTCTTCTGTCAGTACGGGGTTTTTGGGGGGGGGGGCTTTTGAAGGGGTTTGAGTTTTCTTTCGGGTGTTTTTTTTGGTTTTGGTTTTTTTTTTGTTTGTTTGTTTGTATAGTTTTTTGGGTATTTTAAGTTTCCGGCATTTTCTTGCACTTGGGGGTCATTTCTGGGGCCCCCCGCAGTTTCCCAGCCACATGAACTGCCCAACCGAGCTCCTCTTCGGGGGTCGCCGCGAGCTCTTCCCACTGCCGCCGCCCTCGGAGCCCCTCAACTTCCCCCACAGCACCGGGCTGCGCTACGAGGCCCAGCACGTGCGGGAGTGCCTCCTGCAGGGTCAGCGGATCTGGGATTCTGGGGCAAAATCCTGGGATTTTGGGGGGTTCAGTGACCGCTGACCCCTCCGGTGCCCCCCAGGACTGACCGAGAGCCCAGAGATGCCACTGGCTGAGAGCGAGGTCATCGCGCAGCTGCTGGACGAGGCCCGGGCCCAGGTGGGGGTGCCCGCTGACCACTCTGGAGTGACCTCTGACCCCCCCGAGTGACCACTGGAACGACCCGCGGCAGCTCCGGCATCGACCGCGGTTAAATAAAAGCTCGAAAACCTCCCCAAAACCCACCCTGGTCATTCCCAGCCCCTCCTAACGAACGCTCAGGACGCTCCCAGTGAACCCCAGTAAGACTCAAGACGCTCCCAGTACCGTCCCAGTCGCTCCCAGTGCGTTTATTAGAGCAGGAGCCCGTGCTGCCGCAGCACCGCCGTGAACGGCGCCGCCTTCGCCTCCGCGCTGCGCTCGGCCCGCGCCGCAGGCTCTGGAAAACGGGGGGAAAACGGGAAAATTAGGAGATATTGGGAACAATCAGGGGAAAAAACAGGGGAAAAAACAACAACAAAAAAAGCCCACGAGAAAACAGCAAAAATCAGGAGGCCCCCAATTCCCTGCCAGCACCCCCCACCCCAAAGTCCACAGAAACTGGGGTTTCACCTCCCCAGGCTGGGGCTTTTTTCCCAATTTTTCAGGGCTTTTCCACCTCATTTTTTGGGGTGTCCCACACCCAAATCCTGGGGTTTTCCCTCCCTGGTTTTGGGGCCCTTTAACTTTGCGGTCATCCCACCCCACCACTGAGGAATTTTGGGATTTTTCCCCTTTTTCTCATGGGATTTTTCCCCCATTTTCTCACCATCATCTTCCTCTTCTTGTTGTAGCGCAGCTTCGCCTTCTCCTTCCTCTTCTCCTCCAGCGCCTCTGTCACCTCCCGGTACTTCCAGCCCACCTCATGGGCCAGCCGGCCCAGCACGGCAAACTGGGGGGCACTGGGAGCTCAGTGGGGGCCCCAAAACCCCACAGAACACCCTAAACCCCATAAAACCCCCCTAAAATCCCACAGAGCCCCCCGACCCCCCTTATAACCCCCTAAATCCCATAACCCCTAAAACCCCAGAAAGTCCCCCAAAAACCCCCCCAAATCCCCCTAAAATCCCATATTCCCCCCCCATTTTCATAAAACCTCCCTCAAATCCCATAAACCCTCCCCAAACTCACCTTGCGCGTGGGCTTGAGCCGGATGATTTTGAGGGCGGCCGGCACAACCATCCTCTTCCGCTGGGAAATTTGGGAATTTCAGGGTCTTTTGGGGTCCCCCAGGGAAACTTTGGGGGTCTCCCAGGAGTTTTTATGGGCTTTGTGGGGTCCCAGGCGTCTCAGGATTTGGGGTTTTCTCAGGGAGAGTCAAATAATGTAGGTAAAAGTGACATCATCGACACCGGGGCTTGGGAGGGATCCTGGAAGGGGAATTTGGGGGATTCCAGGCTTGGATTTGGGGGATCCTGGAGGGCAAATCCGGGGGCAAACTTGGGGGTTCCAAGGCTGGATTTAGGGGGCATCCCAGGGCTGGATTTGGGGGACCCTGGATAGGGACTTCTGGGGGAAATTTGGGAATTCCACGGCCAGACTTGGGGTCCCTACCTTGTCATAGGGCGGGGGGATCCCATCGAACACCTTGAGCCGCTCCAGGGCCGCCTGGCCCCGTTTGGTCTTGTGGGGCAGCATCCCTGGATTAAGAAGAAAAAACCAGCGGGATCGGGAAAATTCCGGGCAGGAATTCCAGGGGAGATTCTGGGGGAAATTTTGTGGGGTCTCCTCTCACCTCTGACCGTGCGCCAGAAGATCCTGCTGGGGGCTCGGAAGTGGAAAGGGCCCCGGGAAGGGTTGGTGTTCATCCTCTTCCGCAGGAACGCCAGGAATTTCACTGGAATTGGGAAAAAATGGGCTGAAATCCCTCAAAAACGGGAGTTCAAGGCTTGGGAATTATCGGGAACTTTAGTGGGATGGGGAAAAGGGATAAATCCCTGCAAAACTCTGGGTCCTGGAAGTATGAGCCGCCTGGAACCGGGAAAAGGAATTAAAATCCCCCGAGCTTTAATTTAATTTAATTCCCCAAGTTTTAATTCAATACAAGGGGTTCGGGGGTGCATCGAGAACCGGGGAGCTTCTGGAAACCTCCCGCAACTTCCCTGCCGCCCAGAAACGCCGGAATTCGCCCCAAACCCCCGGGATTTCCCCCCAAAACCCGGGATCTTCCCCCAACTCACGCTTGTTGCGGTAGAAGTTCCCGGAGATGTTGATGCCCTCACAGCGAACCACGACCACGCGGCGGCCTGGGGACAGCGGGGCCGGGTCAGGGCCCGAGCCCGGTTGTTCCCGGGTTTCCCCCGTTTTTCCCAGTTCCCGACCCCTCAGATCCCCCGCGCTCAGCTGGTAGTGCATGGAGGCGGCTCTCATTGTCGCCAAACTCGACAGCCGGATGGGCTCATCACGGCACGGGGGGCTCCGATTATCCCAGAGGATCCCCGGTGTTTTCCCGGCGGATCCCCGGTGTTTTCCCGCACTCACCCAGCAGCACCTGCTTGGCCACGATCGCCGCCAGCCGGCCCAGGAGGTGCCCGCGGCCGTCGATCACCAGAACCTGCGGCACCGGGAGCACCGGGTGAGCCTCTCCGCCTCCTCGGGGCTAGGCCGCACCGCAGGGCCTCCACGTGGCCGCGCTCCGCGCGCCTCCCGCCGCCCGCCCCCGGGTCCTCGCAGCCCCTTCGCTGCTCAACCCCTTCCTCGACCCCTCCGGAGCCCGCCCGGGACCCCCGAACCGCCCCCAAACCGGCCCCGGGTCCCCGCGAGCCGCACCCGCGGCTCCGCCATGGCCGCCGCCCGCTCGCCCAAGAGGCCCCGCCCCCTGCGCGCCGCGGGGTCGACGCTTCCGGTGGCGGGGTCAGAGCAGGGGCGGAAGTGACGTCATTACGCAGAAAAGAGCGAGGCGCGGCGCCAGGAGCAGCCATTGAGGGCGGAAGTGGGGGGGGCTCTTGGGCGGGAAATGCCCTGCAGGGTCCCCTCCAGTGTCCCCCATTGTCCCCAGAGCCACCTCCGGTGCCCCCCAGTACCTCCCAGTGCTCCTCCAGGATGCGTAGGACCCACTGCCGGACCTCCCCGTCCCTCCCAGTGCCCCCAGAACAGCACTCCACACTCTCGATCGGCCGATCCTTGTATTTATATATGTACAGCGGAGGGGGGGCCCGGCTTTCGGGGGTCTTGGGGCAACGGGAGGAGGGCGGGGGCTCCCCGGTGTGTCCCTGGGGGTCTTGGGGGGGGGCCTCTTGGGGGGGACTGTGGTCTTTGGGGGTCACCCATGGGGGGTCCCGGGGGCCGGGGTGGTGCCGGTCGCCCCGTAACTCGCGGGGGGCCCTCCCGGGGGTCCGACCCCTCCTCCTCCATCTTCCTCGCCTTCCTCCTCCTCTTCCTCCTCGTCGCTGGCCCCGCCCCCCGGCGCCAGAGGCTCCGCCTCCTCCCGCGGAGGCTCCGCCCACGGCTGCGGCTCCCCGGAAGCGAAGGCGCCGTAGAAGGCCACGCCCCCGTAGTGCACGAGCGCGGCGATCAGGAACACCCACTGCCACTCCTCGCGCGTCTGAGCCAATCAGCGCCCGCCGCCCGCCCAGCGCCGGCCAATCAGCGCGGGCAAGGGGCGGGAGCGGACGGAAAAGGGGCGTGGTCAAAGGAGAAGGCGTGGCCAAAGGGAGGGCGGGAAAACAAGGGGGCGTGGCCAAAAGAAAGCCGCGAAAAGCGGCGCGAAAGGGGCGGGGGCGTGGTCAAGGGAAAGGGAGGCGGGGAAAGATTGGTGGGCGGGGCCAAGGGATACGGTGAGTGACAGGCGGCCAGCGCGACCCCCAAAATTCGTGTGTCCTCCCCCCCGGTCCCGCTGTGTCCCCTCCTGGTGCTACTGTCCCCCCCCGGTCCCACTGTGTCCCCCCCCGGTCCCATTGTGTCCCCCCCCGGTCCCACTGTGTCCCCCCCGGTCCCATTGTGTCCCCCCCCGGTCCCACTGTGTCCCCCCCTGGTCCCATTGTGTCCCCCCCTGGTCCCACTGTCCCTCCCCGGCTCCTGCTGCCCCCATTGTTCCCCTCCACTGTCCCCCCCCATTGTCCCCTCACCTTGTGGCCTGTCAGTGCCCCCACGATGAGGGGACACACCATGCCGGACAGTGTCCCCCATGTCCCCTTGTCCCCTCACCTTGTGGCGTGTCAGTGCCCCCACGATGAGGGGACACACCATGCCGGACAGTGTCCCCACACCGTTGGACAGCCCCATCAGCACGCTGGCGTAGCGCGGGGCGATGTCCAGGTGGTTCACGTTGAACCCTGGACATCGGGGGATATAGGGGTGTCACCCGCGTGTCCCCTGCTGTCCCCACCCCCTGTCCCACTGTTCCCTGTCCCCACCGGAGATGGCGAAGCCACTGAAGCCCACGGCCAGCACGAGGAAGGAGATGGCCACTGCCCGCGAGTGTGAGTAGCCCACGACCAGCAGCAGCGTGGCCTCCATGCCGAACCCTGAAGGGGGACATTGTCACCCGCGGTCACCTCCGTGTCCCCAAACCCCGTGTCCCCTCGGTCCCACCCCGCTGTCCCCTGGGCTGCGCTGTCCCCTTTAGTCCCTTCCAATCCCCGCCACAGTGTCCCCAGGCCCCTTCCCTGGGTCCTCCTGATGTCCCCTCCTGTCCCCAATGTCCCCAGCGTCCCCGATGTCCCCTCCCGTCCCCTGCTGTCCCCTCGCTGACCACCGCAGTTCATCATCTTGCGGACGTTGGTGGTGGACATCAGCCCCCGGGAGCGCAGGTAATCGGCGATCTGGCCACCGATGGGCACCACGATGGTCATCACCAGGTGCGGCAGCGCCGACAGCAGCCCCACCTGAGGAGCGTTTTGGGCATTTTTGGGGATTTTTTTTTTTTTGGGCGATTTTTTTTTTTTATTCTTTGTCATTTTCAAGGTGTTTTTTGAGGTGTTTTTGGGGGTGCTTTTGGGTTTTTTTGGGGGGGGTTGTTTTTTCTCAGGGGCATTTGGGGTTTTTTCAGGGAGGCTTTTGAGATTTTTTTCAGATTGTTTTTAGGGGGCTTGGGTTTTTTGGGGGAGGCTATGGGGGTTTTTCGAGGGTTTTTTGGGGGGGTTTTTTGAGGGATTTTTTTTTGGGTTTTCAGGGGTGATTTTGCTTTTTTGGTGGATTTTCGGTGGGGGTTTTTTGGGGTATTTTTGAGGGGGTTTTTTTGTTTTTTTTCCTTCTGTGTGTGCATTTTTGGGGTGTTTATGGGGTTTCTGGGTCCCACCTTGCTGATCTCGAAGCCAAAGACCTCCTCGAAGTAGGCGGGCTGGCTGATGAGCAGCAGGTAGAAGGTCCAGCTGCGGCAGAAGTTGGCCACGATGATGGCATAGACGGGCATCGAGGTGAAGAAGTGGCGCCAGGGCGTGGCCAGCTGCGGACAGCGAGTGACCACTGACCAGCTGACCAGCGGGAGTGACCCCCACGCCGCTCCCGGCCCCGCTCCAGCCCCAGTTCCTACAGGACGAAGCAGTCGGACCTTGGGTGGCCCCGAGAGTGGTGGCCACAGTGACCCTTTGGTGGCCATAGTGACCTTTTGGTGACCCCCCGATGACCCTTTGGTGACCCCCTGCTGACCCTTGGCCCCCCATGACCCCCAGTGACCCCCCCGGTGCCTCCCAGTGCCCCTCCCAGCCCCTCCCAGCACTCCCAGTCTGACCAGTAGCGGGTTGCTGCCTGTGCTCTCGCCGATGCTCTCCTCGATGTATTTGCGCTCCTCGGGGGAGATGGTGGGGTGCTGGGCGGGGCTCTCGTAGGACACCAGCACCCAAAACAGGTACCAGAACACCCCAAAACTGCCTGGGGGAGGTACTGGGGTCACTGGGAGCACTCGGAGGGGTCACTGGGGGTCCCGGGGGGGTCGGGGGTCTCACCGTAGACGTAGAACACGGAGCTCCAGCCCGTGTACTGCACCAGCACGCCGGCCAGCGGCATGGCCACCACCGCCCCCGCGTAGGACCCTGTCCGAGGGGCCAGCGGTCACCAGGGACACCCCCGGACACCCCTGGACACCCCTGGACACTCCCGGACACCCCCGGCCAGTGGCATGGCCACCACTGCCCCTGCGTAGGACCCTGTCCGAGGGGCCAGGGGTCACCAGGGACACCCCCGGACACCCCTGGACGCTCCCGGACACCCCCGGCCAGCGGCATGGCCACCACCGCCCCCGCGTAGGACCCTGTCCGAGGGGCCAGTGGTCACCAGGGACAGCCAGGGACACCCCTGGACACTCCCGGACACCCCCGGCCAGCGGCATGGCCACCACCACCCCTGCGCAGGACCCTGTCCGAGGGGTCAGTGGTGACCAGTGCCCCTGGTAGCCCCCAGACCCCCCAGTAGCCCCTCAGATGCCCCGGTGGTCCCAGCACCGCAGAAGGCCACGGTGGCCCCCTAGACCCCCCTGGTAGCCCCCCAGTAGCCCCCAGTACCGCAGAAGGCCGTGGTGGCCAGGCGGCTCCGCTCCAGGGGCGGGGCCCACTTGCTCCAGATGCCGTGACAGGCGGGGTAGGTCACGCCCTGCCAAAAAGGGGCGTGGTCAGAGCGGGACACACCCACCGAGACACGCCCTGCTGGACACGCCCACCCCGGGTCACACCCAGCCCAGCCCTGCCCTGCCCAACACGGACCAGGGGCAGCAAGGGACACACCCAAACCCTGGCCACGCCCCCCCGGCCACGCCCCCGGCCACGCCCTGGTTAATGGGAGTGTGGGCATGACCACGCCCCAACCTCCTCTGCTGAACGTCCTAAACCACCCCAAAACGCTCCAAAAATACCCCAAAAATACTGCAGAATATCCCTAAAACACCCCAAAACCACCCAAAGCCACCTGAAAACATGCAAAAACACCCTGAAGCACCTCAAAGACACCTGAAAATCCCCAGAACCACCCTAAAACGACCCAAACTCAACATGAAATACCCCAAAATATCCCCAAACATCTCAAAACCACTCCAAACCACCCCAAAACACCTGAAAGTCACCCAGCAACCTCCCTAAGCCCCCAAAACCGCCCCAAAAATACCCCAAAACCGTGCTGACCTCGACCAGCCCCTGCATGACGCGCACGGCGATGACGCAGCCGACGTGGGTGCGTGCGGCCGACGGGATCAGCATGTTCAGCACCGAGGTGGACACGATGGCCAGCCCGAACACTCTGAGGTGGACAGTGACCCTCAGGGGTGACGCTGGCCACCCTAGGGCCACAACCTCCCCCCCGTTGGGGCCACCTCAGGGCCACCACTGACCTGTTGGCAGCGAATTTCTGGGCGATGAAGCCGCCGGGGATCTGGGTGATGATGTAACCCCAAAAGAAAGAGCCGTGGATCATCCCCACTGTCTCTGGGTCCCAGTTGAACTGGGCGCGCTGGGGGACGGCAGGGAGCGGTCAGTGGGGTCCAGGACACGGCCTGGACGTGCCCTGGACACTCTTGTCCAGGTGTGTCCACCCCACAGACATCCCAGAGCTGTCTGCCCCACACTGACCCCACAGCTGTCCCCTGCTGACCCTTTACCTGCCCAGGCCCCATAGCTGGATCACACTATTCCCATATGACCACGTGTCTGCGGGCAGGGTTGACCCCACTGACCCTCCACCTGTTCCTGCCCTCCACTGACTGTGTTGACCCTACTGACCCCGTACCTGTCCGTGGGCCGGGTTGACCATGCTGACCACGGCCACGCCCAGGTTGCAGCGGATGCCAAAGCTGATGCAGAAGCCGATCCCACACAGGATGGCGATCCCGTAGCGCCGGGGCAGCCCGCAGAACGTGCAGTCCAGCACCGGCGGCCGCGGCGGCGTCGGGGTCACTCCGCCCCCCGAGCTCAGCTCCAGGCTCTCGGGGTCATCCTGGCGCCGCTCCAGGAACCTCGAGGGGTTTGTGGGGGGCTCTGGTCACCCCAGTGTCCCCCCTGTCCCCCCACCCCATCCCATCCCATCCCATCCCATCCCATCCCATCCCATCCCATCCCATCCCATCCCATCCCATCCCATCCCATCCCATCCCATCCCATCCCATCCCATCCCATCCCATCCCTGTGTCCTTTTCTCCCACAGGACCCCCCTGAGCTCTCCGTGTCACCCTGGAAGGGACAGTGGGGCACTCTGGTCACCCCACGCCCCACCCCGATGTCCCGCATGTCCTTTCCCTGCCCCCCCGCCATGTCCCCAGGTCCCCCCGTATCCCCCCCCGCGCCAGCAGTGGCAGCAGATTAAAGGCTCTTAAATCCCCCGTGGTGGCGGCGGCGCCGGGGAGGGGACGAGGACAGGGACAGGGACACGCGTGGCATGGACACGCGTGGGCTTGGGCGGGGGGAGGGGTAACATGTGTGCAGCACACCCCAAAACCCCCCCAAAACCCTGAAATTCCCCCTCAAAACCCCCACATTCCCCTCAAACCGCCCCAAATCCCACCCCAAATCCCCCAAATTCCCCCCAAAATGCCCAAGTCCCCCCCAGGGCTCTTACTGTTGTCACAAGAGCGGTGACAAAGTCACAACCACCCCCCCTCCCCTCAACCCTGACTCCCCCCCACCCCCCCGACCCCAAATGTCCCCATCCCCTGTAAATTTGGGGTCTCACCTGTGCAGCCGGCCCAGCCCGGCCCCCACCTGGCGCCGGAATTCCTCCTTGTTGAACTCCATGGTGGTTCAGGCCACCATGACCTGAGTGACCACCAGGAACCCCTCCAGGACACCTCTGCCCCCCCTTGGGGACACCCAGGGGACAGCTGAGGGTGTCCCCCCCCTCCCCACAGCCCCCCAACTCCTCCAGCAGCTCCCGGGGCCTCTTGGCTCTTCCCGGGCAGCTCTGGGAACGTCCCCCCCGAGCCCCCCCGGCCCCTGCTCAGCCCTAAATCCCCCCCAAATCCCCCCCTGCGTGGGCTGGGGGGGGCGCGGGGGGGCCTCAGCCAATGACAGGACGCGGTTGGGGTTTAACTTTTATTGGGGGGTTTTGCACAAAAAAGGAGGTGGGAGGATCCTGAGGGGAGTGCGGGGGGTCCGAGGGGATGGGGAGGGGTGGGAAGACGGGCCAGGAGGGACCTGGGGAGGATTGGGGGGGCCCAAGGGGAAGTTTCAGACAATCTCGGGGTGGAAGGGCCAGGAGGGTCGTGGGGGGCATCCCCGAACATTCCTGGAGGAGTTTAGGGGGTCCTGAGGAGGGTCCCTGAGAGGCCTCGGGGGGGTCAGAACCATCCCAAGAAAGGCCCCAGAGGTCAGAGGGTCCTGAAGGGGGTCCCTGAGAGGAAGTCCAGGAGCGTCCTGGGCTGGGGGGTCCAGGAGGCTCCTAGGGGTGTCCAGGAGCATCCTGGGGAGGTTCAGGATGATCCTGCGAGGGGGTTCAGGAGTGTCCCGGGGGACCCGAAAGAGGTCCCCGAGGGGAAGTCCAGGATGATCCCAGGCTGGGGTGTCCAGGAGGGTCCCGGATGATCCTGGGGAGGGTCCAGAGCGATCCTGGGACTTCTCGGGGGGGTCCCGTGGTGGGGGATGGGTCCTTCGCCCCTCACACCCGTAGCGGCATCGTCACCGTGAGAACCTGTAGGGGGCGCCACGTGCTCAGCGGGGGGCGTGTCCCGCGGCCGGAAAAGGCCCGTCCTGCCCCCCCCCCCGCCGTTGCCATGGTTACCTTGGAGCGACGGCGGAAGCGCGCGCGGCACCGCGCGGGGTCCGCAGGCAGGGGCAGGCCCAGTTCCAGCAGCGCCCCCTGGCGGCCGGGTGGACCCGCGGCGGCGCCCCCTGGCGGCGGGCGGACCAGCAGCAGCCGCTCCTCGCTCAGCCCCAGCCAGAGAGACCCCGCCCCCTCCTGGGCGAGGCCGAGAGGGGCGGGGCCAGCATTAGGACACGCCCACAGCACCCCCAACCCCCCCCCTCCTTTGGGCTTTAAGGGAGCCCCCATTGCCCTCTGAACCCCCCCCAGGATCTGGGAAACCCCTCCCACCGCAACCCCAGCACCTCCCAGTGCCCCCTCCAGCATGATGGGAACCCCCCAGTGCCCACCCAGTGCCTCCCAGTTCCCCCCAGTGCCCACCCAGTATGATGGGAACCCCCCCCAGCACCTCCCAGTTACCCCCAGTGCCCCTGAAAGTTGATGACAACCGCCCTCCCCACCCCCCAGGGCCCCCCCAGCAACTCCCAGTTCCCCCCAGTACCTCCCAGTTGCCTCCACTCACCACCTGGGGCAGGTGCACCCGGGCCTGCAGCACTTGTGGGTCCTGGGCCGAGGGCTCCGCGACCACCACGAACTGGGGGGGCTCTGGGGGGCTGCGGGGGGGGCACTAGTCAGGCTGGGGGGGCCCTGGGGACTTTGGGGAGGGCTCTCCAGGGGTCCCCACTCACCCCGGGAGCTCCTGGATGTGGGGCCGGGGCCGGGCCCGGATATTTTGGGCTGAGATAGAGCCCAGGAATTTCCGGTTCTGCAGCACCCGCCAGCCTGGGGGGGCACAGGGGGGTCACAGGTGGGGCACAGGAGGGTCACAGGGGGGCCAAGGGGAGGGGCAGACCCCCCTCAGCCCCACCTAAGCCCTCCCAGTGCTCTCCAGTCTCACCAGTGAGCTCCAGTTCCACGCCGTACTTCTCTGACAGCCCCTCCATGGCCACGGTCAGGAAGAACTCGAGGTACAAAGGATCGGCCTGGGGGCGCCGGGGTGGGGGTCAGAGGCCCGCAAAACCTCCCCGAGACCCCAATTCCCCCATCCCCACCCTCACCTGCAGCGTCCTGAAGAATCCCGAATTCACCACCACGTCATAGGCGGTGCAGCCACGGCCTCCTGCGGGATTGGGAGAGATTTCAAGAGAATTTGGGGTTCGCGAGGGTTGCCGGGGGAAGGGGGGATTTGGGGACAATTTCTGGGGTCTCTGACCTCGGTCTAGCTCGGCGTGTGGCTCCCCGAGGCTCATGGGGATCCTGAAGCCGCCGTCGGGGCCGGGGGGCTCCCGCAGGAGCCTCTGGAGGCCCGGGGGGGACACGGGGGGCGGCGGCGGCACCTCGGGCGAGTGACAGACGTTGACGAACACTTTGTTCCCACCCGCGCGGGTCTTCACGCACAGCCCTGGGGGTGGACACGGGGTTGGGGGGCGGCAGGGACCGCCCCGAACCCTCCCCAAAACCCACCGGAGCCTCCCCTTACCCGGCTGCGGGGTGACGGCGCGGGCGGCGCCGGGGCGCGGGGGCTCCTCAGGGTCCGGGGTCACCTGCGGGGATGAGAGGGGGGTTCAGAGCCGGGATCGGGATCGGGATCGGGATCCCCCCCGGGACCCACCTGCAGCAGGAGCCGCCGCAGCGCCGCCTCCTCCTCCTCGTCCGCCTCCAGCTCGGTCGAGAGCAGCGACGGGTCCGCCATGGCCTGGGGGACCGGGAAGGGGGAGAATCCGGGGAGGGGGGAAAAACACCACGACTCCCGGCCCGGGATGGACCGAGACCCCAGGGACCCTCCCTGGAAACCCCCAGGGACCCCCCCGAGTGACCCCCGGAGCCGCCCTGACCGCGGCCGCCGCTTCTTTGCGTTCCGTCACTTCCTCTCCCGGCGGGGCCCGTCTCCGTGGTTACGCGGGGACGCTCTGGCCGCTTCCGCTCCGTCTCGGTAGTCCCGGGAACGGCTTTGGCCGGTCCCGCCCCGTCTCGTTGTCCCCTCGGCGGTGATGGCGGCTCTGGTGGCCCTCGGGGCTGCCCCGGTCGCCAAAATCTTCGCCACGATGGAGGAGGGACCGATCCCCGCCGGGATCAACCCGGGAGAAGTGAGGGGGAACCTGGGGGTCCCCGTGGGTGGGCGCTGGGGGGGACCCTGGGAGTCCTGTGGGGGGCCCTGAGGATCTTGGGGGGCTCTTGAGGGGCTCTTGGGGAGCTGGGAGGAGCTCCTGGGGAACTGGGAGGGGTCTGAGGGGCTCCTGAGGGAAATAAGGAGGCTGGGAGAAGCATCTGGGGGGGAACTGGGATGGGTTTTGGGGGTCCCGTGACGATGGGGGGGTCCTGGGGGGCACTGTGGGGACACTGTGGGGACACTGTGGGGTCCTGGGGGGTTCCTGGAGCTGGAGGGGTCACGGGCAGAGCCCAGGGTCCCTCGGGGTGTGTCCGGGTCAAAGTCCCCCCATGGCCCCAAGGTCATTTGGGGGGATGGGGGAGGCTTTGCTGGGGCCAGGGGGTCCCAGGGGTGTCCCGTCCCCCCCCCCCCCCCCCCAGGCGTGGCTGGAGTCCCACGGCCGCAGCCTCGGACACTTCGTGGCCGGAACGTGGCTGAAGCCACCGGGAAGGATGAGCCTGGAGTGCCAGGAGGCCGCCACGGGTACGGGGAGGAGACAGGGGTTGGGGTCAGGGGTTGGGGTTGAGGGTCACGGATTGGGATCAAGGGTTGGGGGGTGAGGTCAGGCCAGTGTTGGGGGTCAGGGGTTAAGGGCAGGGTCACTGATTGGGGGTCAGGGTCAGGGGCGGGGTTGGGGGTCAAAGGTCAAGGTCATAGATTTGGGGTCACTGGTCCAGACCAGGGTCAGGGGTTAGTGATTGGGGTCAAGGATCGGGTCAGGGCCATGGATTTGGGGTCAGGACCCTGCTCCGGGGTCAGGCTTTGGGATCAGAGCCATGGATTGGGGGTCAGGGCTTGGGGTGGGGATGGCCATCAGTGGCCTGTCCATCCCCAGGCCGGACGGTGGCTGTGGTGCCGGCGGGGGACAGCTCGGACCTGGCCGCGGCTGTGGTGGCGGCGGCGGCGGCAGCCGAGGCCTGGGCAGGGCTGGGGGGACCCGAGCGGGGGCAGCGCCTGACCCGGTGAGTGACCCCCTGACCCCGTGACCCCCTGACCCCATGTGATCTTCTCTGTGCCCCTCGGGTGACCTTTGACCTTTTGCTGTTCTCCCCATCCCCAGGTGACCCCGGGTGACCCCAAGCCCCTCCCCAATGTCCCCCAGTGTCCCCCCATTGTCCCCCTGACCACCCCATGTTCCTGCTGCCCCCCAGGCTGGCCACCACGCTGGACAGTGACCGCAGGGGGACAATGGGGGCCCTGCTGGCCCTGGCCGGAGGGCGACCGCTCTGCCGGACCCTCGGGGCTGACCTGGACCTGGGGCTGCGGCTGCTTCAGGTGCCCGCAGGGGGGGCCCAGCTCGGCCTCCCTGGCCTGGAGGGCTGGACCCCACTGGGTGAGTGGCCACTGTCCCCGCAGTGTCCCCTGTGCCTTGCCCATGTCTCCTGACCCCCCACGTGTCCTCCCCAGGGGTGGTGGCCGTGGTCCTGGCAGGTCCCTGCTCGCTGTCAGCGCTGCTCTGGAAACTGGGGCCACTCCTCGCCATGGGTGAGTGGTGGTTGGGGACCTTGGGGACAGTTTGGGGACCTTGGGGACAACTAGGGACCCAGGGAAGAAGGGGGAGATCCAGGGGACAAGGGGGAATCCAGGTCTGGGGGGCTCCCGAATGTCCCTCTGGGGTGTCTTTGGGGTGTCTCAGTTGCATTTTGGGGTTTCCCAGCATCGTTTTGGGGTGTCCCAGCCACGTTCGGGGTGTCTCCGCAGGGAACACGGCCCTGGTACTGTCCTCTCCGGCCGCTGCCCCTCCACTGCTGCTGCTGGGGGAACTGAGCGGGGAGGGGGCAGTGCTGCCCCCCGGGGTCCTCAACGTCCTGGCCGGACCCCCGGGGCTGTGCCAGGCCTTGCGTGCCCACCCTGAGGTCACTTCTGTCACCTTCCTGGGAGCAGCACAGGTATGGTGGCGTCACCATGGTAGGAGGTGACAACAGCGGGGTGTATCCCCAATTCGGGGGTCCCCAGCACTGTCCCTGTCCCCAGGAGGAGCTGCAGGCACTGGTCTGGGGGTCCCCATGCCGAGGGCCGCGCCTGGGTGGTCCCCGTGGTGGCCGTGTCGTGGTCATCGTGCTGGACTCGGCCGACCTGGACAGCGCTGCTGCTGCCATCGCCGCCACCGCTGCCACTCCCCCTGCACTGGTGGGGGCTGGGGGGGCCCGGGGGGTCCTGGGGGGTGTTTGGGGTTTTTGAGGGGCGTTTCAGGGGGTTTCAGGGGGTTTTTCGGGATTTTTGGGGCTTTTTGAAGAGGTTACAGGGGGGTTTTGTGGAGGTTTTTCTGAGGGTTTTTGGGTTTTTTTGGGGGGGTTTCAGGGAGTTTTGGCAAGGTTTTTGTGGGGATTGAGGGGGGTTTTTTGGAAGCTTTTCGAGGGGTTTTTGGTTTTTTTGGGGAGTTTCTCGGTAGTGTCCCAGGCCACCCTGACATCCCCCCCACCGTGTCCCCAGTTCCCGTGGGGCGGCTGCGTGGTGCTGGCCCAGGATGCGGTGGTGGCGGCGCTGGAGCAGCGGCTCCGGGCCCGGCTCGGGGCCCTGCGGGTTGGAGACCCCCTGGACCCCAAAACCGAGGTGGGGCCGCTGCCCCCCGGGACCCCCCCGCCCGAGGGGGTGGTGCAGGAGGCGCATGAAGAGGGGGCACAGGTGAGGGGGTCTCAAAGGGGGCCAGGGTGAGGTGGGTGTGGGGACATTGGGGTGACGCGGGGGGGGTGGGACAGTGGGGAGGGGCACAGGGTGTTCGCGGGTTTCCGGACGTTGGAGTTGAATTCCTGGACATTGGGGTCCCCTAGGGTAGGGTTTGAGGGGTCCCCTGGGGGGAAATTTGGGGGGTCCTGGGCATTGGGGTTCCCTTGGGGGCAGTTTGGGGGTGCCCCGGGTGGCGCTTTCAGGGTCCCCTGCTGGTTGGGGACCGCTGGTTGGGACCCCGTTTTTTCCCCCCCAGGTTTTCCAGGTGCCGCTGCCGCCGCTGCCGGAGGGGGGGCACCGTTTCTATCCCCCCACACTGATCTCGGGGGCAGCCCTGACCTCGTGCTGCCTGCGGGAGCCGGTGGGTGACCCCGGGGGGGACCCTCAGGGGTGCCTTTTGGGGTCCCCTGGGTGTCCCCTGAGTGTCCCCTGCCCTGCTAGGCCCCAGGGCCGCTGCTGGTGCTGCTGCCCGTGCGCAGTCCCAACGAGGCCGTGGCTGTGGCCTCGGCGCTGCCCCAAACTGTGGCTGCCGCCGTCTGGGCCCAGGACATCACTGTGGCTTTGGACACTGCAGACAGGTGACCACCAGCCCCCCTGAGCCCTGAGCCCTGCAGTGACCGCTGACCGCTGACCACTGACCCCTCCCCAGGCTGCCCCAGGGGCTGGTGTGGCTCAACGCCCTGGACCTGTTGGACCCCAGTGGGGGCTGCGCTGGGGGGGCCATGGACACTGACCTGGATGAGGTGGCGGGGTCCTGGGTGGTCTGGGAGGGGTCACAGGGGGGTTTGGGGGATGCTGGAGGAATGTGGAGGTTTCCTGGGGGGGGATCCTGAGTGGTTTTGCAGGGAATGGGGTGGGTTTTGGGGGTCCCTGGGGTGGTTTGGTGGGGTCCGGTGCCATTGCAGGTGGGCTGAGCACCTCCTGTGCTCCCTCCAGGCACTGCGAGAGTTCGGGTGCCCACCCTGGGAGCAGCCCCCCGAGGTGGATGAGCCGCTCAGGTATCTCCTGATGGGATGGGGACCCCTCCCCAGGATGGAAACCCCAAATTAGGGGGTCCCAGGATGAAAACTCCGAGATGGGGACCCCACTGTGACCTTTAACCCCCCCAGGACCTCCTTCTTCCCCCCTCCCCCCCCGCGGGTGGCCCCATCCCATCCTCCCAGGGGGTCCCATACCCCCCTCAGGACCCCAATTCTCCCTCTCCAAGGGGTGCCGCTGATGCCTTAAGAGGCATCCCCCGGTGTCCTCCCCTTCTTTGACCCCCTGTCCCTGTCCCAGCCCGCTGGTGACCGCGGATGACCCCGGCGATCCCGACCTGGCTCAGGCCGTGGCCGCGGCCCGCGGGGCCGCCCCGGGGTGAGTGACCGGGGTGGGAGGCCGCCCCTTCAGGGGTGTCCCCGACGATGGGACCCCCTTGGAGAGGGGGGGCTCGGTCCCCAACGCCCCCGGCTCCCGCAGGTGGGGGCGGCTGCCGGGGGCGTGTCGGGCCCGGGTGCTGCGGGGGGCGGCGGCCGCGCTGGGGGGGGGACACGGGACCCCCAAGGACGGCGGCAGCGGCGACACCGACGGGAGCCTGCGGAGGGCGCTGCTGCGCTGGGCGGCGCGCGCGGAGCGCGGGGGCGGGGCCGTGCAGGTGGGCGTGGTCAAGAGGGATGGAGGCGGGGCGTGAGTGGGTGTGGTCAGAGGGGCGTGGCCTCTGAGTGGGCGTGGCCGGTCCCGCTGCAGGAGGTGCCCGGGGGGCGCGCGCTGGTGACGCGCAGGCCGCTGGGCGTGGTGGGCGTGGCCTGGGGCTGGCCCCGCCCCCTCCCGCTGGAGCTCCTCCCCCTGGCGCTCGCGCTCGGAAACTGCGTCGTGGTGGCGGCGCCCCCTGGCGGCGCCGGTCCCGTTCAGCGGCTACGGAAGGTGCGGAACTCCGGGACCCCCCTTCCCCCCCCGCGACCTCCCCCCGGGACCCCCGGGTGACACCTGTGACTCCCTAGGAACACCCGGGCGACCCCTCTATGTGACCTCCCCACTGCAACCCACCGGGACCTCCGGGTGCCTCCCTGTGACCCCCCACATGTACCCCTTGATAAAGCCCCTATGTGCCCCCCGCGCGACCCCCGGGAGCCCCCGTGTGTCCCACATGTGTCCTGCAGGACTCCCTATGTGCCCCCTGCCACCCCGCGTATGCCCCCCGAACCCTTGCAGGACCCCCCCATGTCCCTTCCCATCACCCCTGGACCCCCCCCCCCCCCGGTGACACTGCCCCCTTCCCGTGTGTCCCCAGGCTCTGGTGGCCGCGGGGCTCCCGGGGGGGGCCCTGATGGTGCTTCCCGGGAATTCCCGGGGGTCCGGATCGCGCCTGGCACGACAGCGCCCGGACGGGCTGTGGCTCTGTGGGACGGACGCGGTGAGTGGGGGAAGGGGGCTGCATGGTGGGGGAACAGAATGTGGGGACATGAGGAGGGTGGGCAGCGATACTTGGGGGGGATCTCTGTGGCATTTTGGGGGTCCCAAGCCGTGGGATGGCCGCAGTGGTGGGGTGGGGATTTGGGGTGGGGTCGGGCATCAGCCCAGCTGTCCCCAGCTGTCCCTTCTTGTGTCCCCCCCCACCCAGGACTGCGACTGGGCCTCTGCCGTGAGTGTCCCCCGCGTTTGGGGGGTCCCCGCGGGACTCCTGGGGGCTGGGGGGCAGGACCCCCCTCCCGGCGCCGAGCGGGAGCTGGAGCTGCGCTGCACCCGCCCCCACTGTCTGTGGCTGCCGGGAGGGGGTCCCTGAGACCCCCCCAGAACGCCCCAAACCTGCGGGGATTTCAGACCTCACACTGTGCCCCCAACCCGCGACCCCCACCCCAATAAACCGCTCCGACCGCAGCCACCGTCGTGTCTCTGTTTTTGGGGGGGTGCCGGAGGTCTCGGGGAGGGGTGGCGGGAATATTTTGGGGGTGCCCCGCCCCCGCACGTGCCCGGACGCCCGGGTCCCCCTCCCTCACTCGGGGCAGCGGCGCTCCAAGCTCTTCGGGACCAGGCGGGAGGTCCCGAGCGCTGGAGCCACCCGTGGGATTGGGGAGGGGGTCCCTGGGGTGAGAAGGGGGCGGCCGGGGGTCCGCAGGGAGGGAGGGAGGGAGGGAGGGAGGGGGAGGCTCAGGACGTCCCGCTGCCCCCTCGGGTTTCCTGGGCCCCCCTCCCGGCTCGGTCCCGCTTTCGCTTTCGGCGGCGGCTCCGCCGCGGCCCGAGTGGTCCCGGGGGGGGGTCCCGGGGGTGGCTCCGGGAGCGATCAGGGGTCCCCGTGCGCCGCCCTCCGCTCGGCAGCGCCATGGACTCGCCCCCTCCCAGCTCTGCTCTGGTAAGTGGGGACCCACCCCCCCGCCCCTCCGGGACCCCCGTGAGAGCCGCTCGGGACGCCCAGAGCCCCCCTGGTGCCCCCCCCCAGGTGCCGCTCCTGCTCCTCCTGGCCGCGCCCGCCCCTGGCAGCTGCTGCTTCTTCACCTTCAACCCCGTCAGCAGCACCTTCCGCGCCCACGTCAATAACCTGGTGAGACCCCGCCCCCCCCGGGACCCCCCCAACTTCCGGAATCCCCCTGAGACCCAGAGGATTCCCCTGCGCCCCTCCGACCCCCCTCACTCCCCAGGGAAGGCCCCACCCTGTGTCGAAAAGACCTCCTGACTGCACCCACTCACCCCCAAAGGGTCGTTGGGGACCCCCTGAGCGCCCCCCTCAGCCCTCTGGGCTGTTTTTGGGGACCCCCTGACCCCTCCCACAGACTCCCTGGCTGCTCCTCGACTACCCCGTGGCGATGCCCAGCAACCTGGAGCCGGTGAGCGAGACACCCCCCCCTCCGAATCCCACGTGTGTCCCCCAAATCCCCCCCTCTTCCTGCACCCCCTGACTTCTCCAACCCCTGGCCTGTGTCCCCCCAAATTCCGAACTCCCCCACCCTCCCCAGGACAGTGGCTGCTCTGATCTCTGGGGGGTGCACTTTGGGGCAGTGGCTCTGCAGCGAATGTTGGGGGTGGCGGGGAAGGACTTGGCCCCCCTGCTCAGGACCTTCCTTGCCCAGCTCCACTTCGTGGCTGAGTGTCACATCCAGGTGGGTGGGGGTCCCTGGGGGGCCCCGAGGGGGGTGGGGGGGTTGGGAGGCTCAGGGTAGGTGGTTATGGGGTGGTCCTGGGGAGACCAAAGTGAGGCTGAAGGTCTTGAGGGGGTCTAGAGACCCTGCAGGGGTCTTGAGGGGGTCTAGAGACCCTGCAGGGGTCTGGGGGGCTCCCTGAGGTGTCCAGGGTAACTCTGGGGGTCTTGGGAGGGGACTCCCAAGCGGGAGCTCGGGGGCATTTCTGGGGTTTCAGAAGGGTTCTGGGGTCCCCCTGGCGGGCCCCTGTGACACCCCCCCAGGACCCCCAGGGCTGTGTCCGGCTGGAGATGGTGAATGTGTCGCAGCTGCTGGAGACCCTGGTGCAGAACCTGGGGGTGCTGCAAGGGAGACCCTCCCACTTCCCTGGCTGCGCCCACCTGCGCTGCCAGCCAGGTAGCCCCCCGGGACCCCCGAGAGACCCCCAGGACCCCTCCAGGGCAGCTGCTGACCCCCCATCTCCCCCCAGGCCCAGCACTGACTAGCCTGGCCATGCGGCACGAGGGGACCCTGGGGGCCAGGCAGGGACCCCCCAGCCCTGCTGGACACGGGCTGGTGCTGCTGGGGGGAGTCGGGGGGGCCCTGGGCCTGGCGGCGGCAGCGTGGATGCTGTGGAGGAGACCCTGTGCCCAGGTGGGGCCACTGGAGGGCACTCTGGGGGATGGCTGTCTTGGGGGCACCGGGGGGGCTTTGCGTGTTGGGGACACTGGGGATGCTGTGGGTGTGGGCTGTCCTGGGGTCACTGGGAGGGCTGAGGACACTGGGAGCACTGGGGAGCACTGGGAGGTCCTTCCCCTCAGCCCCCCCCAGCCCTCACAGGCACCCCCGACGTCAGAGCAGGACGGGACCTGAGTGGCTGAGCGGTACCTGGGGACAAACACAGGTACTGGGAGGGCTCCTGGATACTGGGATCACTGGGAATGTCCTGAGCAGGGCCAGGGGAGGCCCCTGGACCATCAGGTCCTCACCTTCTGCCCCCGTCCAGGCTGGCCTGAACCACTGGTCAGAGACTGGGATGCCCCAGTTCCCTGCTGGAAGCCCTTGGGGGCCACACCGGGATCTCCTGGAGCCACAGAGAGACGGGGGGGCCCGGCCTGGCCTCCGCAGTGCCCATAAAGCTGATGTGGACACCCTGACTGTGACCCTGCTCTGGGAGGAACTGGGTGGACTGGGATGAGTGTTTGAGGGAACTGGTACGGACCAGGGTGATGCAGCAGTGCTCAACTGGCCTTTACTGGGGGGGGGGGGGCTCACAGGGGTGGGGGGCTCCGGTAGCGCAGCTGGGGCTGGGGCCACTGGCGGGGCAGGAGGTAGAGCAGGGCCAGCAGCGCCAGCAGCGCCAGAGCCCACGGCGACAACGGTGCCCACGGCGACAACGGTGCCCATGATGACAACGGCACCTGCGAGGCCACCGCCTCGGCCACCTCCTCGCCGCTCCCCGCCAGGCCTCTTCCTCCAGACAGCACCGTCCCGGTGTCCTCCTCCTCCTCCGTGTCCCCCGTCCGCTGGGCAGAGCCTCTGGGTCAGTAGCTGAGAAGACCCTGCAGGGTCTCACCTGATCCCACCCTTACCTGGCTCGCTGCCGCCGTGGCATGGACATCCAGCTGGCCGCGTGGGCACCACGGGCGCCTGTGGGAGGGACAGGAGGGTGAGGATGGAGAGGGGAGGGCTCTGGAGCATCCCGAGGACGCCCCTCCATCCATGTGTCTCTCCTACATGGCCCAGGCGTCCCGCAGCCGGCCCAGCTGCTGCCGCATCTGCGTCGTCTCCAGCCGCAGCTCCTGGGGGGACAAGGGGGTTGTCACCCTCTGCCCTTGACCCCCACAGAGAGGATAGCCACAGTGGGGCTGTGCTGTGGCTCAGGGGCTCTGCAGCCGCTCTCTGGGCTCACACCAAGGCCAGCCGTGCCGTACCTGCACCACCCGCTCATACTCCTCCAGTCCCGCTGTGAGCTCCTGCACCCGCTGCCCCGCCTGCGGGACAGGGCTGGACATGAGGGGCCGTGGGAGAGGGCCGGGGGTGGCCCTGGTGACAGCTGAGGAGGTGGCAGTGTCACTGGGCAGCGCTCACCTGGGCAAGAGCTGCGTCCCGGGCGGAGAGCAGGGCAGTGCCACGGCAGAGCTGGGCCTGGGTAGAAGTATGGAGACAGGGACACTCCTTGTCACTGTCTGACACAGCCCCCAGCACCACTCACCATGGCCACTGTGCTCACCTCCAGGTTGGCCATCCGCGCCGCCTGCGCCTGGATCTGCTCCCGCAGTCCCTGGCCCTCGGCGAGGAGCCGCTGGTTCTGCCAGGGGTGAAATGGGGCTGGGGTTCCCCGTGGCACTGCCCCACCGGGGCAGCCCCCGGCGCCAGGCTCACCTCCTCCTGTAGACCCTCGGCCCGCGAGCACAGGCTGTGCTGCTCCTTCTCCTGGGGAGGGCATGGCCGTGAGGGACATCGCGTGACACCACAGGTGATGCCACGTGGCACCTCGGCCGAGCCTCTCACCGCGTGCCGTGCCTGCCGCCGGAGCTCGGCGTTCTCCTCCTCCAGCCGCTTCACCACGGCCTTCACGTCCTCCAGCTCCTCAGTGGCCACCCTGGCCTGCTCTAGCGCTTGCCGGCTGCTGCCAGGGCCAAACGGCGTTTCAGCATTCCCAGGATGCCGAACCAGACCCCATCCCCGGGAGCCCCTCGGGAGCACCTTCGCAGCTGCGCTTGGAGCTGCGCGGTCTCCTCGGCCAGGCGGGCGTTGAGCTCCTCGGCCAGCTCGGCATCCCGCTGCAGTTTGGTGTTCTGAGCCGCCAGCTGCCGGGCACGGCTCCGCAGCCCCGCGGCCTCGGCGCTGCCGGGGAGTGCCACTGGTCCTGGGGTGCTCCTGGGAGCACGGCCAGGGATGGCGGGGTGTCCCCGCAGCGGGCACTTACGGGGTGGTGATGTCCGTGTTGTCACCCTGGAGCTGGGCGGCTGCTGGGGATGTGTGTCCGTCATCCTCTGCAGGATGGGACACAGGGGCCTGTACTTGTGTCCCCGTTGGGGCCACAGTGACTCCCTTTTCCTGTGCCAACACCCACCCGCCGGCATTGGTCCAGTGTCGCCAGCCGCCACGTCCTGCTCCTCGGCCCTGCATGGACGGAGCCATGGGTCAGCACCACTGACCAGTCCAGCCTGCCCCAGGCACTGCCCCATCCCTCGGCACTGACCCATCCTGCCTGCACGCTGCGATCCAGGCGCCCATGGCCGTGCGGAATCGGGTCCAGTCCAGTGCCGTGCCCGCGGCCGCAGGGTCCAGCGCCCGCCGCAGTGCCCGCAGCCGCCCATCGTGCCCGCTGTGCCCCGTCATCGCTGCCACGTACTCGACCACCCGCTGCGGCTGCACCATCCCTGGGGCGGACGGAGGGGTCAGGCACGATGGTGACCATCCCAGGAGAGTTTGGCCGTGGCCACCACGGCCGCAGGGGGTTTGGCTACCTGTGCGCTCCGGGTCGCAGGCAGCGAAGGTGCAGTCCAGGGCAAACTCGTCCGAGCAGCCGCTCTCGGAAGGGGCTGAGGGGGGGGACATGGGTTATGGAGGGGCTCGGCGCCTCACCCCCCGCCCCGTCCCTCGTGGTCCCCGCACCTGGCAGGGGGATGACGGCGCTCGGGGCGCAGGGCCCCTCCGCAGCCATCGTGTTCGGGGGTGCTCCGATGTCGCCGCTGCCCCGGGGCACAGCCGAGGGTCGGGGGTTTCTGGGGGGATCCCGGGGGCGTCGTGGGGCTGAGGGGGAGCCGGTGGGGGGGCGGAAATCGCCTCACGGCGGAGGAAAGGGGCGGGGCCTCGCGCGAGCATTTCCCGCCCAGCGAAAAGGGGGCGTGGCCAGTGGGAAGGGGCGGAGAAAGGGGCGCGGCCGGCGCTGCTCCACGCGCGTTCTCGGTCCCCTCCCGATCCCGTCCCTGTCCCGTCTCGGTTCCGCTGCTTCCCAACGGCTTTTATTGAAGGACAAACCCCCCCGCCCTTCCCCCCCACCCCGCCCCGGCCCCCTCAGAGTCCCCGCAGCAGCTTCTCGTAGTGGGAGTCCAGGTTCCGGACCAGGAACATCGACAGCATCAGCAGGGAAAGCTGGGAGCAGAGAGCAGGATCAGCCCTCCCGGACCCACCCGCATCCCTGACCCCCCTCCCGGCCACCCTGAATCCCCACGGACCCTTCTGCCCACCCTGAATCCCCACCAACCCCCCGGTTCCCCATAGACCATCCCCTGAACCCTCCCTGGCCCCCCGGCTGCTCCCCAGCCCACCCACCCTATGGTCCCACAGCCTCCCGGCCATCCCCAGCCCCTCCCCAGCTCAGCCCCCCACCCCAGGGCATCCCTCCTACCTCCCCCAGGCCGATGCCTATGCAAACCCCCACGATGGTGACCAGGTTTCCGGCCAGCCAGGTCTGGACCCTCTCCTTGCAGCCCTGGCGTGACACATGGGGGTTACTTGGAGCCCCTCCCAGAGCTCCAGGACGCCCTAATTCCCCCGTGCCTCACCCTGCGGAAGATGTCCTGCGGGGCGGCCACGGGGCAGTGGCCATGAGGGAGCACCCATGGGGTCTCGCGGGTGCTGTTGGGTGCCCTGAGGCAGGAGCAGGCGATGGCCCTGTCCTCGATGGCCCTGTCCTCATCCCTGGTGCCGTCCCTGGTGGCGTCGTCGTGGTGGTCCCAGTCCTGGGGTCCTTTCCAGCCACAGCAGCCGAGCTGGGGGGAGGGGGGGCAGGGGTCAGTGGGGTGGCCGTGGGGCGGCTCTGGGGGTCGTTTTGGGGGGTCTCACCTGCTGCTGGACAGCGTCCCAACTCTCATGGGGGTCCCCAGGTGGTCCCTGGGTGGGGTACCCCCGGATCAGCTCCTCCGCGTAGGTGGCCACCTTTGTAGCCAGCTGGGGAGGGGGATCAGCACAGCATCGTCCCAAGACCGCAGGGTCTCCCCCTGTCTTGTCCCTCAAACGGGGACATCCCGACCCCGGGGTGTCCCCTCCAGCCCCGGGGTCCCCCCTGCACTCACAGCGGCACGCTGCGTGTAGGCGATGATGGCCACTGTGATCTGGGCAGCGAAGAGCAACAGCAGGATCCCAAAATACTTTCAGGATAAACAGGGAAGGTGAGGGTCAGCCAGACCTCCCCCCAAGCCCCTCCCCGGCACCGGGGCAGCTCGGAGGGGTCCCCCCCTCCCCGCTGCTGCTCCCCAGGCACAGGATGTGGTAGCACCACGTGGCCCCGCGGTTGCCCCAGGAAGTTGCGGCACAGCCACCCCCCCCCCCCCGCCCAGTTCCGTGACCCTTCCCGACTCCCCCCCAGCCCCCCAACTCACCAGCCCCAGCATAACCTTGACCTCCTTGAGGGCCCCCAGGCACCCCAGGAATCCCAGGAGCATCGTGACGATGCCGACCCCAGAGAAGCCGTAGGACCAGAGCCTCAGGCTCGCCAGTGGTGACCCTGGGGGACACGGCGGGGGGAGGGGAGTCAGGGAGCCCCCCAGCTCGGGGTACCACACGCCTTGGGATACCCCACGCTTCGGGGGTCCCTTACCCAGCACGGCGGCGAAGCTCTGCCGGTCGAAGAGGACCCAAAAGCTGAAGGTGAGGAGGAGGATGCCCAGGAACTGGGGGGGGGGGGGGGCCGGGGGGAGCCCAGGTCAGGAAATGGGGGACCCCCAGTGCCCGCAAACACTGGGAGATTGTCGGGCCCCCCCCAGGTCCCCCCGTGTCCCCTTAGCCACAAGTCCCCCCAAGCTCTGTGTCCCGCATCTCCCCCCTGCCCTCCGAAGTTCTGCTTCCCCCCTCTCTCCCCCTGTCCCCCAAGCCCCCCTCCAGCCCCACTCACGAAAAACAAGAGGTTGAGGAGGAAGAGGAAGCACTTGGTGCAGCCGAGGCAGCTTTTGGGGCTCATGCCTGCACGGGGATCTCACACACACACGGCCTCAGAGTCCACGCCGAGGCCGAACCGCCCCCGGGCCCCTCGTTCCCCCCGCGCACCTGCGGCCGCTCCGCCCGCCCCGTCGGCGCCGCTGCCTCGGGCCCGCAGGAAGCGCCGGGGGCGGTGGGAGCGCCGCGGGGGCGTCGCCCCGGGGCCCCCATGGACGATGGGGGGGGGGATGTGACCCCCCCCCCGTGTCACCCCCGCGAGACGGCAGTGACACCGGGGGTCCCGGGGGGCCGCGGGGGCGGGACCGAGGGATAAGTGACAGGGAAGGGGCACGGCCAAGCCGCGAGGGGCGGGGCCAGGCCGGGAGGGGCGCGGCGATGGGCGCGGTCTCCCCCTGCCCCTGCCCGTGTGTGGAACGTTGCCCCCGTCACGTGACCAGGGCACCTCGCCCCCGCCTCCGGTATCACGTGACGCCGGCGGGGACCACGTGGTTCGGGCGCGATGGCGGCGGCGGCGGCAGCTTCGTCCCAGCGGGGCGGGGGCAGCGGCGGCGGCGGCGGCGGCGGTGGTGGCGGTGGTGGCGATCCCGGGGCCGGGACTGGGGGCGGCTCCGGCGAGCCCGCCCCGCCGCCGGGGGGCGGCGGTGAGTGGGGGCGTTGGCGGGACCCGCGGAGGGGCGCGGCCTGTACGGGCCCGGCGGCGGCGGCGACCGGGGTCGGTGGCCGCGTACCCCCCGGTCAGCGCCCCGCTGTCCGCAGGGGCCTCTTCTGACCAGATCATGCAGACGGGGGCGATCCTGCTGCGGGCGTGAGTAGCGGTGCCCGGGGAGCGCCGGGAGAACGGGCGGGGCTGGGGGGGGTACAAGGGGCGGCTTGTGGGGCACAGGGTACAGGGGGGACTTGGGACTGGGAAGGGCCTTGGGGGACATGAGAGGATGCGGGTCAGGGATTGGGGAGGTGGGGGACATGGGCTGTAGGGGGACAAGGGAGGACACAGAGTCCGGGGGGCACTTAGGGTGCAAGGGAAACGTGGGGCGACTTGGGGGACACAGCGTGCTGGGGGCACTTGTGGGGATTCTGGGGGGACAAAGGCTGCGGGGGAGACTTGGGACTGCGGGGGAGAATTGGGGTGCAGAGGGGATGGGGCGACTTGAGAGGATATGGGACTGGGGGGACACAATGTGGGGGGGACTGGGGACTTGGGGTGCGGGGGGTTTGTGGGGGACTCTGGGGGCACACAGGGTGCAGGGAAACTCGAAACTTGGGGAGGCTTGAGGGGATGCAGAACTGGGGGGACACGGGGTGAAGGGGGAATTGGGGGACATGGGGGGCCTTGAGAGGATCCCGGGTGGACACAGGGTACAGGGGGAACTTGGTGTTTATGGGGATATCGGGGGGGACGTGAGAGGGTCCTGGAACTTTGGGTCCAGCTGGGACATGGGGGGACCTGGGCTGCAGGTGGGACACAGGGATGGGGTCCCACAGAGCCGGGGTGGGGGGGTACCCAGAGTGCTGGGGGTCCCAGGTTCGTGCGGGACCGCGTGGAGCGCTGCGGGGACCCCCAGGCCGTGGCCCTGAGCATGGCTGAGTTGGGCGAGCCCCAGCCCAGCAGCCCCGACACCAAACGCCTCAGCGAGTGCCTCCGGCGCATTGGCGACGAGCTCGACAGCAACATGGAGCTGCAGAGGTGGGCGGCTGCCGCTTTTAGGGGGTGTCTGCGGTGTCCCTGACCCCGCCCTGACCGTCCCCGCCGTCCCCTGCCCCAGGATGATCGAGCAGGTGGGCTGCGATGCCCCCAAAAAGCTGTTCTTCCGTGTGGCCAAGGAGATGTTTGCCGACGGCGCTTTCAATTGGGGCCGCGTGGTCGCCCTGTTCTACTTCGCCTGCAAGCTGGTGCTGAAGGTGGGTCTGGGGCTCCCCAAAGCCCCCTCCGCCCCCCCTGAACCCCCTCTGAGCCTTCCCTGCTCTCCGTAGGCCCTCTGCACCAAGGTCCCGGAGCTGGTCCAGACGATCCTGCGCTGGACCCTGGAGTATCTCCAGGAGAATGTGCTGGCCTGGATCCAGGCCCAGGGCGGATGGGTGAGGCCCCAAAGCCCCCATTCCTCAGGGGGCTGAGCCCCTGACCCCTCCCCAGCACCCCCTTTTACCCCAAATCCTCTCCTCCATCCCCTGTTTCCCAACTCCCCTGACTCCGGTTGTTCTGGGGGGGAAGTTGGGAACCCCCAACATGTGGTAACCCCCCCTCCCGTGTCCCCTCCCCCCAGGAAGGGCTCCTGTCTCATTTTGGGACCCCCACCTGGCAGACCATCACCATCTTCGCCGCCGGCGTCCTCACGGCCTCGCTGACCATCTGGAAGATGTCGTAGACTCTCAGGGGGACCACATTTTGTCCCCCTGCCCCCCCAACTCCCGGGACCCCTCCCCGGACTGGCCCTGCCGGCAGGGATGGTGCTCACCCCCCCGTGCCTTCTGGGGCCGGGGGGGGTTTTTAACCAACAGGACTCGCTCACCTGGAATTTGGGGCAGTGGTTGAGCTGGGGGGGACCCTCCCCCAGGCCCCCCCCAGCCCTTCCCATAAGTGCCCAGAGGCCACAGCTGGGATTTGGGGGAGGGGGGGAGGCTTGGGGATGAATGGGGTGGGGACACCCCCCCTTCCCCTCCTGTGCCCCCCAGGACTTGTGGTGCTTCAAGTGGGGGGGGGGGTCCTGCGGTTCCACCCTCCGATAGGGGGGTGGGTGGGGTGGGGCGAGAGGGTGTCTCTGTAATCCCCCAAAATGAGGTGGGGGGGTAGTGGGGGAGGGTTACAGCTATGGCTGTAGGGTGAGTATTTATTGGGGGTCCCCACCCCCCAAAAAGGGCCCCCCAGGTGCAATACCCCCCTCCCAGGGCGGAGGCTCTCAGGGTGGGGGGGGCCACACCCCCCGTTTACACCCCCCCGGTTTTGGAGGTCCCCTGTGTCCCCGGGGGTGGGGCAAAGGGACCCCTTCCCCCAACCCCCACGGTGCTCTCGGGGGTGACGTCACAGGGAACCCCCCTCCCAAAAAATGGGCGGGCCCTGCCTCCCCTCTCCCCCCCCCTTGTGGTTTTTTTTCTTCTCTTTTTTTGTACCTTGGTTTTTGTATCTCGGGAATTACCATGGAAATAAAAGGCAAAACGCCATGATTCGATTGGGGCGTGGCCCCCCCGCGGCCCCCCAAAACCTCCTCGGGGATCTCGGGGTGCGGATGAGGAAGGGGGGGACAGGAATTTAGGAGGGGACGGGGCGGAGTGGCACCGCTTTCATTTTCGCTTTTGCCACGTGGATGGGGGAGGGATGCGGCTTCCCGGGGCCCTTTTTGGGGGGATTTGGGGGTCCTGGAGGGGTCCGGGGGGTCCCGGGGGTTATGGGGCTGGGAGGGGTTTGAGGCGAATTTTGGGGGTCCTGGGGGGGATTTGGGGTGGACTTTGTGGGGAGGATTTGGGGGTCCTGGAGCGATTTGGGGGCGTCGGCGTAATCTCGGGGGATTTTGGGGGAATCTCGGGGATTGGAGGGTCCTAGTGTGGGGGTAGAAGTGGGGAGAAGTCGTTGTCGTCCCCACTCCCCTCCCTCAGGAACAGGGAGATGTTTGTCGTCAGTGGGGCTTGAAAACGTGGGGAGGGGGGTCCCGATCCCGGGATTCACTGAGCAGCCGGGGGGTGTTGGGGTGGGGGCCCCACATCTGGAGCCGGGGCCGTGCCCTTCCTGCAGCAGAGCCTCTGGATTTTGGGACTTTGGGGTGGCTTTGGTGGGGAGGGGGGCCTCGGGGTGTATGGCGCCGCTACTCCCCCCCTTCCCAGCCGAGCCGAGCCCCCCCTGGAGCTGCGGGGGCCTCAAGGGATGCGGGATGAGAAGAGAAGCGCTGTGGGGCTCCCAGTCCCAGCCGGTCTCCCCCAGTTCCTCCCCAGTCCCGGAGCGGCGGAAACGCGGAGTCAGCGCTTCCCTGGGACCAAGTTCCTCTTTTATGGCCCCGACGCTGAGTCAGCTCCTTCCCTACCCCGTAACCCCTTGAACTTCCATTAACGGGCACCCGCCACCTCGGGGCCTGGCAGGACACCCCAAAAACACCCCCCCAGCTCATCCCCAATCCCCGCCAGGCTCCCCGTGCCCCCCAACCCAGCAGGGAACTGGAGCTCTCCCCCAGCCGCCCCCGCCCCGCCCCGGGGGACCCCTCCTTGGGGGGGGGACACAAATGGGGGGTAGGACCCCCACGCCCCCTAAAATCCTGCTCAGTCATGCTGACTGTGGGACCGTGTGACAAACAGGGCCAAGGGCCAAGGCCACCGCGCCCGCCGGGTCCTTCCGGGGGAGGGGGAGAAGAGGGGGGAGTACCCCCTTTTCTCCGCCCAGCGGGGACTGGCGATAAAACCTCCGCGCCGGGCTTTGTGCGGCCACAGCCGCGTTCTCGCTTCAACAGTGCTTGAACGGAACCGGCTGCTCCCGGCCCGTCGTCCATCCCGGCCGTCCCTCCGTCCATCCCGCCGCTCCCGAGTCCATCTGTCCATCCGTCCGTCCCGCCATGGACTCCCAGGTCCGCCAGAATTACCACCGCGACTGCGAGGCCGCCGTCAACCGCATGGCCAACATGGAGCTCCACGCCTCCTACGTCTACCTCTCCATGGTAGGGGGGCTCGGGGTCCCCGGCGTTGGGGCACCCCCCTTCCTGCATCCCAAAACTCTCCCCATCCCGCCCCGGTGCTGGCGGGGAGGGCGGAATCCGAGGAATTTGGGGGGGTCCTGGGGGATCCTCCTGACCTCTTCTCCCTCTCCCCTGTCCCTCAGGGGTTTTACTTCGACAGGGACGACGTGGCCCTGCCGCGCCTGTCCCGGTTTTTCCTGGAGCAGTCGCGAGAGGAGCGGGAGCACGCCGAGGGGCTCCTGCGCTTCCAGACGCGCCGTGGGGGCCGCGTTCTCCTGCAGGACATCAAGGTTCGGGGGGCTGCGGTTTTGGGGGGCGGCTGGCCCTGGTGTACCCGGGCTCCTCGTGCCGTGAGTAGATTTGGGGGTACTGAAGGCAGGCAGGGGGGCAATGGAGCCCCTAAATGGAGCTAAAATGGATTTTGGGTGTGCTGCTCAGGATTGAGGGGGATTTGGGGGTGCTTGGATGGTTTGAGGGGTGCTGAGAAGGGTTTTGAGGGCTCCGGAGGGTGCTGGGAGGGATTTGGAGGTACCAATGGGGTTTTAAGGGCGACGGCCCGTGCCCCGCAGAAGCCGGAGCGGGACACCTGGGGGTCGGCGCTGGAGGCGGTGGAAGCGGCGCTGCAGCTGGAAAAGTCGGTGAACCAGGCGCTGCTGGAGCTGCACGGGCTGGCTGCCGAGAAGGGGGATCCCCACGTGAGTACTGCTCTGGATTTCCCCCCAGCCCCTCAGGGGTCTGACCCCCTCTCCCCCCCCCCCAGTTCCTCCCTTTGCCCACACCTGCGCCTTGGAGCCACCCCAGGGCTCCCTCTTGCAGGGTCCTTGGGGTCTCCGGCTGCTCCTGGGGGTCCCTCACCTCCCGCAAACCCCCGGCCCTGCCTGACCCCCTTTGTCCCGCAGCTTTGTGACTTCCTGGAGTCCCACTACCTGGACGAGCAGGTGAAGGCCATCAAGGCGCTGGGGGACCATGCCACCAACCTGCGCCGCCTCATTGGCGGGGCCACCGGGCCTGGGGGGGCCTCGGCCGGCCTCGGCGAGTACCTGTTCGACCGTCTAAGCCTGGAGGAGCGTAGCTGAACCTCCCGTGACCTTCGCCTCCACGAGCAGCCCCCAGGACCCTCTTCCTGGGACCCCCAGACCCTTGTAACACCCCCGCCCCACCCAAGGGGGCTCTGCCTGCTGGGCCGTCCCGGCACGATTCCAATAAAGGGTCCATTTTTGCCTCCCTTTGTCTTCTCTGTGTTTGCTCTCCCCTGCAAAAGGGGAGGGGAGACCGGGGGTTGGGGTGGGGTCAGTGGAGCCTGGCAGGGGAGGGGGGAGGTGGCTTGGCCCCGTCATGGTTAGGCAACGCCTGCAGCAAATTTTCAGGTTGGGAGCTATGGCAGAGGGGTTTTGAAGGCGGCACAGTGGGAAACGGTGTCTATTTGGGAGCCGCTTAAGGCTTTTCCATAAGCATAGCAGCTGCATTTACGTGTTTTACGGCACGCAAACACATCCCGTGCATTTATGGAAACGCCTCATAACTCTGTCCCTCGCTACCCTGGGTGCCTATCACAATAGCAGCCGCAGCCTTAGACTAGGGATAAAGCTAGGGCCTTGAGAATCTAGGGGCACTTAGGAGCGAGCGAGTGGCCGACTTGTTGCGATTTGCCACTAAAATCATCCTTTGATCTTGGTTTTCTTTATTGTATCTGACTAAGAGACAACAGCCCAGCGACAGCAGGAACTTCCCGGGCGGCGAGAGCCGGCCTTCTTTTTGCACCCGAGGCACGTTCGCATCCCCGGACATCCGAGAGATAAGTCGAGGGCTCTGACCCACAGAGGGGATGAACGCAGGGTGTCGGGTTGGAACTTGCCGGGAGAGAGTTTTGAGTCAGCTTTGGAGATGGAGATATCCAAGAAGGGGCCCCTTAGCCCACATAAAGGGAAGTCTCGCTTTTGATCACAACGCCGAGGTGCGCAGGGCAGAGCAATCCCGGTGCGTGTCGTGTCGCCTGTCTATTGTTATGTTCTGTGTCTTTTGGGCGTCTTGTGTCTCGTGTCTTCTGCCTTAGCCCTTTGATGTGCTTGCGGTCGTTCTTTTCGCAGAGAGTTTTCTGTCCTTGTCATGTCTCCTCATTTGTCATCTCCTGTGTCACGGGTGCTTGCACGGGTTTGGCCCGGAGCTGCTCCGCCCTGCCACATAGTCTGGCACGTAGGTGTAATAGAACAAGGCCTGGGGACTTGAAATTTGTAATGTAGGTTGCATTGTTCTGGGCTGTATTGGGGGTACTCTACCTGCCTACTTTCCCGGATGGGGCTTATTCTGGCATCTTTACCATTTTACTTCTTGAGACCGGAGGAAGTACACAAGATGTTCTCATCCATCTTCCTTCTCAGTTTTGGTACTTGCTTCTTTTCACATGCCATTCCCTTGGGCTTCTATAGCGAGGGTATCGGACCCTCCCTCCGTGACCGCAGTATTTCAGTAGGTTCCATCGCCTCTAAGTGTATCGCGCTCGAGAATTAATCTTCCGGAGACTCAATCTCGAGCCCTCGTGTCATCTTTTCTTAATTTGGGGTGCCGCCCGTCCGTGCGCCGCTTAGGGTCGGAGCCGCCCTGCCCTGGCATGTAGAGTCACAGTTAGGTAGAACAGTCATAAAATTTAAGGGTTCATCTATTTTCTGTGGGGTTTTGGGCAGAAAATGTATGGGCCCGGTGTGGGGATAACTCCTAGCCACGGGCCACTCTCTGACCGCTTCACGTTTTCTTGCAGGTCACGAGGCGGCTTTGGATCTCCACGGTCACCGATGCTACCGATTTTCCCGGAATCTACGATTCGATGTCGAGGAGCAGCAGCCAGGGAAGATGTATCAAAGTATTTTCATAGGTGGAGTGTTTTGATGAATGGCTGCAGTCAGTGTGTAAGCTGAGGAGTGTGTGACTGTCTGTATCTGTGTGTGAGAGGTTGTGTCTGCCTGTGAGAGTGTGTGTGTGGAATGGTTCTAACCTTGTGTGTTTGGTTTTTGCCTTTCAGGTTTTTCAACACATTTTTAAATTTAGAATAAAAAAACCCCAGCTGGGTTTTTTTTTTTTTTTTCCCCCCCCGGCTGGGTTTTTTTTTCCTCGGTCCCGGCCGGTCTGCGAGGCGATGTTCATCGCCAAGGTTTGGGTGCGGACTGTGCCGGGCCGGGGTTTTGTCAGGCAGGACGATTTGGAGGCTCTCGGGAACCCCGTTCCCGAGGGGCCAGGGTGAGGAGAGTGGTTGTGATGAGAGCAATGGTGGGGTTGTGTGGAAGCTGAAAGAGGTGTGTGTGGTGGATGACTGGTATGTTCTCCCTGTGGTGCTGTTGTTTTGGGTTTTCTGTAACACTAAAACAAAATGTAGAAAGTTTTCCAGAAATAGAATAATTGTTATATTGTATTGATATGTATTTGGCTTGTGCTGCTCTGTATTGGTCTGTATTTGTGTTTGCTGCTGTATTTCCATGTATTGCTCTGTATGCAAATAGGACTTTTACCAGTGTGTATATGGATTGTATTTGTACTTTATTTGTATACATTGTTGTTTCTGTATATTGTGCTAGAGTGTAAATACAAAAATCCATTCAATAAAGTTGAATAAACTCCAAAACCCTAATAAAGATCCTCAGCCCCCCCCCCCCTTCCTTGGCTCCTGTCTTTCTTTGGTGTGGTTTAGTCATTTTTTCACTGTATTTCTTGCTTTGCTTTACTTTTCAGTCTATTCCTCACTTTACTTTTCTCTGTCTATCTTTATTTCTGTGTCTGTTGTTCTTTTTCTCATTGTTTCTACCTCTGTCTCTCAGTTTCTCCTCACTCTCTCCAATTATGTTTCTCTCTAGGTTTATTTCCCTATTTCTCTTTAACTATTTCCTTGTTTGTCTCTGACTCCATTTCTTTGCTTCTCTAGAACTTTGTTTCTTTGCTTCCCTATTTCTCCTTATTGCTTTGTCTCTCTCTTTTTCTCTTTAACTCTGTTTCTGTCCTTCTCTATTTTTCTCTTTAACTCTTCTTTGTTCCTCTGTTTGTCTTTATTCCTGTGTTTTCTCTACTTTTCTCTTTCCTCTTCTCTTCAACTCTACTTTTCTGTCTTTAACTTTTCTCTCTCTCTCTAACTTTTTAACTTTACTTTTCTCTTTCCCTCTGACTTTAACTCTTTAGCTTTGCTTTTCTCTTTCCCTCTAACTCTTTTGCTTTACTTTCCTCTTTCTCTCTAACTTTAACTTTTCTACTTTTACTTTCCTATTTCTCTCTAACCCTTTAGCTTTGCTTTTCTCTTTCCCTCTAACTTTACAACTTTGCTTTTCTCTTTCCCTCTACCCTTTCTGCTTTGCTTTTCTCTTTTTCTATTTCCCTCTAACTTTTTCACTTTGCTTTTCTCTTTTTCTCTTTCTCTCTCTCTAACTTTAACTTTTCTCCTTTAACTTTTCTCCTTTAACTTTTCTCCTTTAACTTTTCTCTTTTTCTCTAACTTTAACTTTTCTCTTTTTCTCTTTCTCTTTTTCTCTAACTTTAACTTTTCTCTTTTTCTCTTTCTCTTTTTCTCTTTCTCTCTAACTCAAACTTTATTTCTAACTTTTGTTAGAAATAAAGTTTATTTTTCTTTATAGCTTAAGTTTAAAAAAGCAGCAGTAGCACTTTTAATGCTCCCTGGGAGTAAAAATAAAAAAGTTTTACATATAGAATTTTTACTCCCAGGGAGCATTAAAAGTGCTACTGCTGCACCAGACTTATTATTTTTTCTTCTTTTTATATATATAGTATATAGGGCCCCTAATTAGTGCTCCACCTGGAGTAAGCAATTGAATTGATTAATCAGTACCTACCCCCTCCCATCTGGAGCACTAATTGGATGCCACCCACACCTATCACTCATCCTAAGCTCTACCCCCCCATTCATCACAGGCCCCCAGCCCCCACACATGCGCCGCCGCCCCCCTGGCCCCCGTCACACCCCCCGCAGTCACCATCCCCCTGGCCCCCGTCACACAGCCCCGGTCGCCGCCCCCCTGGCCGGCGTCACACGCCCCCCCGGCCCCGGTCGTCGCCCCCCTGGCCCCCGTCACACGCCCCCCCCCCCCGGCCCCGGTCGTCACCCCCCTGGCCCCCATCACACACCCACCCGGCCCCGGTCGCCGCCCCCCCGGCCCCCGTCACACGCCCCCGCGGCCCCGGTCGCCGTCCCCCTGGCCCGCGTCACACGCCGCGCCGCCCCCCTGCCCGCGCGTCACGCCGCACCGCCCCCGTCGCGCGCGTCACGCCGCTCCGCCCCCGGCACCGCCCCCGCCGCTTGCGTCACGCCGCTCCGCCCCCGGCACCGCCCCCGCCGCTTGCGTCGCGCCGCTCCGCCCCCGGCACCGCCCCCGGCGCTTGCGTCACGCCGCTCCGCCCCCCGGCACCGCCCCCGGCGCTTGCGTCACGCCGCTCCGCCCCCCGGCACCGCCCCCGCCGCTTGCGTCACGCCGCTCCGCCCCCGGCACCGCCCCCGCCGCTTGCGTCACGCCGCTCCGCCCCCTGGCTCCGCCCCCCTCCTTCGCGCGCGCGCGAAATGTAGCCCCGCCCCTCTCCCCTCACGCCGCCCCGCCCCCGGCTCCGCCCCCTCCTTCGCGCGCGCGCGAAATGTAGCCCCGCCCCCTCCCCTCACGGTGTATATTCCGCCCCCAGCACCGCCCCTCCGCCAGTCCCGCGCCGATCCTGCACCTGCCGGCACCCAGAGCCCACCGGTCCGGCACCCGCCGCCACCTGCAGCCACCCACCAGCCCTCCGTGAGCCTCCGCCACCGCCTGGAGCCACCCGCCAGCCCTCCGTGAGCCGCCGCCACCCCCCCACCGCTCCCGCACCGCTCCGCCGCCTCACACCGCCCCACCGCACCCCCCCCGCCGCCCGCCGCTCCCCCCTCCCGCCATTCTGGGTCCCCTCACGGTATCCCCCGCCCGGTGCCGCCCGCGGGTCCCCTCACGGCAGCCCCTCCCGCCATTCCGAACCCCCTCAGGGTATCCCCCGCCCCTTGCCGCCCGCGGGTCCCCTCAGGGTACCCCCCCACCCCGCGCCGCCTCACGGCAGCCCCTCCCGGCACTCCGGACCCCCTCAGGGTATCCCCCGCCCCTTGCCGCCCGCGGGTCCCCTCAGGGTACCCCCCCCACCCCGCGCCGCCTCACGGCAGCCCCTCCCGGCACTCCGGACCCCCTCAGGGTATCCCCCGCCCCTTGCCGCCCGCGGGTCCCCTCAGGGTACCCCCCCCACCCCGCGCCGCCTCACGGCAGCCCCTCCCGGCACTCCGGACCCCCTCAGGGTATCCCCCGCCCCTTGCCGCCCGCGGGTCCCCTCAGGGTACCCCCCCACCCCGCGCCGCCTCACGGCAGCCCCTCCCGGCACTCCGGACCCCGTCAGGGTATATCCCCCGCCCCTTGCCGCCCGCGGGTCCCCTCAGGGTACCCCCCCACCCCGCGCCGCCTCACGGCAGCCCCTCCCGGCACTCCGGACCCCCTCAGGGTATCCCCCGCCCCTTGCCGCCCGCGGGTCCCCTCAGGGCACCCCCCCCGCCCCGCGCCGCCTCACGGCAGCCCTTCCCGCCATTGCGACCCCCCTCAGGGTGTCCCCCGCCCCTTGCCGCCCGCGGGTCCCCTCAGGGCACCCCCCCACCCCGCGCCGCCTCATGGCGGCCCTTCCCGCCATTCCGGCTCCCCTCAGGGCAGCCCCCCCAAGCCCCCCCTTCCCGCCATTCGTGTACCACCCCACAGCACCCCTCAGGCCACCATTTTAGCCCACCCAGCCACAGCAGGCAGACCCCCCCACACCAGGAGAGCGGCACAGCCCCCACGGAAAGAGAACACCCACACAAAAAAGGTTAGAAAAACACAAAAAAGGTTAGAAAAACACAAAAAGGGTGGCAGCCAAGGAGGGACACAATAAAGGCTGAGAGCCCAGGGGGAGATTGCAGGGGGGCATAATAAAGGCCAAGAGCCCAAGGGGGAGGCAGCAGGAGAATATAATAAAGGCCAAGAGCCCAGGGGGAAGCCAGGGAATAAAGAGAAAGGGCTCAAAAACCACACACTCCACAACAAACACAAGGGGTACGATACACAAGCCCTGTTCCCTAAACCTAACCTTAACCAGGACCCCAAACAACACCCCTTTCTCCCCAAAAAGCAGCCACAGGTAGCAGCCCTCCCCACAGCTGGAGGCAATCGCCCTGAATGCTGAGCCCATGCCAGCACCCTCTCCACAGCTGGAGGCAATAATCCAAAATGCTGAGCCCATGCCAGCACCCTCCCCACAGCTGGAGGCAATAATCCCAAGTGCTGAGGCCATGCCAGCACCCTCCCCACCTAACTCCTAACCCCTACCCCTAACCTCTAGCTCCCTACCCCTAACCCCAAACCCTAACCCCTAACCTCTAGCCCCCTAACCCCAAACCCTAGCCCCCTAACCTCTAGCCCCCTAACCCCAAACCCTAGCCCCTAACCCCAACCTCTAGCCCCCAAACCCTAACCCCTAGCCCCCTACCTCTAACCCCAAACCCTAACCCCTAGCCCCCTACCCCTAGCTCCAAACCCTAACCCTAACCCCCTAGCCCCAGCCCTGACCCCAACCCCATAGCCCCAATACCAATACAGTGCCAGAGCCCCACCACCAGGACCACAGCAGGAGCCCACTACACAAGGGACAACGCACGCAGGCCAGAGACCAGCAGGTAAGGGCCAGGGGCCAAGGGGGACAGTAGTACACAGGGTAGGGGCACAGGTGCCCACTAGGGGTGCCAGGTGCAGGTGAGGAGCAAGGGCCAGGGGTACGGGCACAGGGAAGGAGTGCAGGTTAGGGGTGGAGGTTCAAATGAGCACAGGTTAGGGGTACAGGTGCACAGTAGGAGTACAGGTTAGGGGTGCAGGTGCAAGTAGGGACCACACACTAGGGGCACAGGTGCACATGAGGATCACAGGTCAGGGGTGCAGGTACAGGGCAAGAGGCAGGGTCAGGGGTGCAGGCACAGGTGAGGAGCACAGGCTAGGGAGAGGTGCAGGGTAGGAAGCAGGGTTAGGGGTCACAGGTTAGTGCCACAGGCTAGGGCCACAGGGTAGGGGCTAGGGGCCAGAGGCTAGGGCCACAGGCTAGGGGCTAGGGGCCAGGGGCTAGGGCAACAGGGTAGGGGCTAGGGGTCACAGCTTAGGGCGACAGGCTAGGGGCTAGGGGCCACAGGCTAGGGGCTAAGGGTCACAGGTTAGGGCCACAGGCTAGGGGTTAGGGGCCACAGGCTAGGGGCTAGGGGTCACAGGTTAGGGCCACAGGCTAGGGGCTAGGGGTCACGGGCTAGGGTCACAGGGTAAGGGCTAGGGGCCACAGGCTAGGGGCTAAGGGTCACAGGTTAAGGCCACAGGGTAGGGGCTAGGGGTCACAGGCTAGGGTCACAGGGTAGGGGCTAGGGGTCACAGGTTAGGGCCACAGGGTAGGGGCTAGTGGTCATGAGCTAGGGTCACAGGCCAGGGCCACAGAGTAGGCTACAGTGTAGGTGCTGGGCATCATGGGCTAGGGCCACCGGCTAGGGGCCAGGGATCATGGGCTAGGGTTAGGGCCACAGTCACAGGCTAGGGGCTAGGGGCCACAGGCTAGGGTCACAGGCTAGGGGCTAGGGGTCACAGGTTAGGGCCACAGGCTAGGGGCTAGCAGCCACAGGCTAGGGTCACAGGCTAGGGGCTAGGGGTCACAGGCTAGGGGCTAGGGGTCACAGGTTAGGGCCACAGGCTAGGGGCTAGGGGCCACAGGCCAGGGCTAGGGGCTAGGGGTCACAGGTTAGGGCCACAGGCTAGGGGCTAGGGGTCACAGGTAGGGGCTAAGGGTCACAGGTTAGGGCCACAGGGTAGGGGCTAGGGGCCACAGGTTAGGGCCACAGGGTAGGGGCTAGGGTCACAATCTAGGGCCAAAGGGTAGGGGCCAGGGATTATGGGCCAGGGTTAGGGCCACAGTCGGGGGGTAGGGGCTAGGGGTCACAGGTTAGGGCCACAGGCTAGGGCTAGGGGCCACAGGTTAGGGCCACAGGGTAGGGGCTAGGGGTCATGATCTAGGGTCACAGGCTAGGGGCCACAGGCCAGGGCCACAGGCTAGGGGCTAGGGGTCACAGGCTAGGGCCACAGGGTAGGGGCCACAGGCCAGGGCCACAGGCTAGGGTCTAGGGGTCACAGGCTAGGGTCACAGGGTAGGGGCAAGGGGCCACAGGCCAGGGCCACAGGCTAGGGGCTAAGGGTCACAGGCCAGGGCCACAGGCTAGGGGCCAGGGGCCACAGGTTAGGGCCACAGGGTAGGGGCTAGGGGCCACAGGCTAGGGGCTAGGGGCCACAGGTGAGGGCCACAGGGTAGGGGCTAGGGGTCACAGCTTAGGGCGACAGGCTAGGGGCTAGGGGCCACAGGCTAGGGGCTAAGGGTCACAGGTTAGGGCCACAGGCTAGGGGTTAGGGGCCGCAGGCTAGGGTCACAGGCTAGGGGCTAGGGGTCACAGGTTAGGGCCACAGGGTAGGGGCTAGTGGTCATGAGCTAGGGTCACAGGCCAGGGCCACAGAGTAGGGCTACAGTGTAGGTGCTAGGCATCATGGGCTAGGGCCACCGGCTAGGGGCCAGGGATCATGGGCTAGGGTTAAGGCCACAGTCACAGGGTAGGGGCTAGGGGTCACAGCTTAGGGTTAGGGCCACGAGCTAGGGTCACAGGCTAGGGGCTAGGGGTCACAGGTTAGGGCCAGGGGCTAGGGGCCACAGGCTAGGGGCTAAGGGTCACAGGTTAGGGCCACAGGGTAGGGGCTAGGGTCCACAGGCCAGGGCCACAGGCTAGGGGCTAGGGGTCACAGGCTAGGGTCACAGCGTAGGGGCTAGGGGCCACAGGCCAGGGCCACAGGCTAGGGGCTAGGGGTCACAGGCCAGGGCCACAGGCTAGGGGCCAGGGGCCACAGGTTAGGGCCACAGGGTAGGGGCTAGGGGCCACAGGCTAGGGGCTAGGGGCCACAGGTGAGGGCCACAGGGTAGGGGCTAAGGATCACGGGCTAGGGTCACAGGCTAGGGGCTAGGGGCCAGAGGCTAGGGTTACAGGCTAGGGGCTAGGGGTCACAGGTTAGGGCCACAGGCCAGGGGCTAGGGGTCACAGGCCAGGGCCACAGGCTAGGGGCTAAGGGTCACAGGCTAGGGTCACAGAGTAGGTGCTAGGGGTCACAGGCTAGGGGCTAAGGGTCACAGGTTAGGGCCACAGGGTAGGTGCTAGGGGCCAGAGGCTAGGGTCACAGGCTAGGGGCTAGGGGCCAGAGGCTAGGGTCACAGGGTAGGGGCTAGGGGTCACAGGTTAGGGCCACAGGCTAGGGGCTAGGGGTCACAGGCTAGGGGCTAAGGGTCACAGGCTAGGGCCACAGGGTAGGTGCTAGGGGCCACAGGCCAGGGCCACAGGCCAGGGCTACAGTGTAGGGGCTAGGGGTCACAGGCTAGGGCCACAGGTAGGTGCTAGGCATCACGGGCTAGGGCCACAGGCTAGGGGCCAGGGATCATGGGCTAGGGTTTGGGCCACAGTCACAGGGTAGGGGCTAGGGGTCACAGCATAGGGTTAGGGCCACGAGCTAGGGTCACAGGGTAGGGGCTAGGGGTCACAGGTTAGGGCCACAGGCCAGGGGCTAGGGGTCACGGGTTAGGGCTACAGGCTAGGGGCTAGGGTCACAGGCCAGGGCCACAGGGTAGGGCTACAGTGTAGGGGCTAGGGGTCACAATCTAGGGCCAAAGGGTAGGGGCCAGGGATCATGGGCTAGGGTTAGGGCCACAGTCACAGGGTAGGGGCTAAGGGTCACAGCTTAGGGTTAGGGCCACGAGCTAGGGTCACAGGGTAGGGGCTCGGGGTCACAGGCTAGGGTCACAGGCTAGGGGCTAGGGGTCACAGGTTAGGGCCACAGGCTAGGGCTAGGGGTCACAGGTTAGGGTCACAGGGTAGGGGCTAGGGGTCACGGGCTAGGGTCACAGGGTAGGGGCAATGGGCCACAGGCCAGGGCCACAGGCTAGGGGCCAGGGGCCACAGGTTAGGGCCACAGGGTAGGGGCTAAGGGCCACAGGGTAGGGGCTAGGGGCCACAGGTGAGGGCCATAGGGTAGGGGCTAGGGGTCACAGGTTAGGGTCACAGGCTAGGGGCTAAGGGTCACAGGCTAGGGTCACAGAGTAGGTGCTAGGGGTCACAGGCTAGGGCCACAGGGTAGGGCTACAGTGTAGGTGCTAGGTTTCACAATCTGGGGCCAAAGGGTAGGGGCCAGGGATCATGGGCTAGGGTTAGGGCCACAGTCACAGGGTAGGGGCTAGGGGTCACAGCTTAGGGTTAGGGCCACGAGCTAGGGTCACAGGGTAGGGGCTAGGGGTCACAGGTTAGGGCCACAGGCTAGGGGCTAGGGGCCAAAGGCAGGGCCACAGGCTAGGGGCTAAGGGGCACAGGCCAGGGCCACAGGCTAGGGGCCAGGGGCCACAGGTTAGGGCCACAGGCTAGGGGCTAGGGGCCACCGGCTAGGGGCTAGGGGCCACAGGTGAGGGCCACAGGGTAGGGGCTAAGGGTCACAGGCTACGGCCACAGGGTAGGTGCTAGGGGCCACAGGCTAGGGTCACAGGGTAGGGGCTAGGGGTCACAGGTTAGGGCCACAGGCTAGGGGCTAGGGGTCACAGGCTAGGGTCACAGCGTAGGGGCTAGGGGCCACAGGCCAGGGCCACAGGCTAGGGGCTAAGGGTCACAGGCCAGGGCCACAGCCTAGGGGCCAGGGGCCACAGGTTAGGGTCACAGGGTAGGGGCTAGGGGCCACAGGCTAGGGGCTAGGGGCCACAGGTGAGGGTCACAGGGTAGGGGCAAGGGGTCACCGGTTAGGGCCACAGGCTAGGGGCTAGGGGTCACAGGCTAGGGGCTAGGGGCCATAGGCTAGGGGCTAAGGGTCACAGGCTAGGGCCACAGGGTAGGTGCTAGGGGCCACAGGCCAGGGCCACAGGATAGGGCTACAGTGTAGGGGCTAGCGGTCACAGGCTAGGGCCAGAAGGTAGGTGCTAGGCATCAGGGGCTAGGGCCACAGGCTAGGGGCCAGAGATCATGGGCTAGGGTTAGGGCCACAGTCACAGGCTAGGGGCTAGGGGTCACAGGCTAGGGTCACAGGCTAGGGATTAGGGGCCACAGGCCAGGGCCACAGGGTAGGGCTACAGTGTAGGGACTAGGGGTCACAATCTAGGGCCACAGGCTAGGGGCCAGGGATCATGGGCTAGGGTTAGGGGCACAGTCACAGGGTAGCGGCTAGGGGTCACAGCTTAGGGTTAGGGCCACGAGCTAGGGTCACAAGGTAGGGGCTAGGTGCCACAGGTTAGGGGCTAAGGGTCATAGGTTAGGGCCGCAGGCTAGGGCCACAGGGTAGGGCCAAGGGTCACAGGTTAGGGCCACAGGGTGGGGACTAGGGTCCACAGGCTAGGGCCACAGGCTAGGGGCTAGGGGTCACAGGTTAGGGCCACAGGCTAGGGCTAGGGGTCACAATCTAGGGCCAAAGGGTAGGGGCCAGGGATCATGGGCTAGGGTTAGGGCCACGGTCACAGGGTAGGGGCTAGGGGTCACAGCTTAGGGTTAGGGCCACAAGCTATGGTCACAGGGTAGGGGCTAGGGGTCACAGGTTAGGGCCACAGGCCAGGGGCTAGGGGTCACGGGTTAGCGCCACAGGCTAGGGGCTTGGGTCACAGGCCAGGGTCACAGGGTAGGGCTACAGTGTAGGGGCTACGGGTCACAATCTAGGGCCAAAGGGTAGGGGCTAGGGATCATGGGCTAGGGTTAGGGCCACAGTCACAGGGTAGGGGCTAGGGGTCACAGCTTAGGGTTAGGGCCACGAGTTGGGTCACAGGCTAGGGGCTAGGGGTCACAGGTTAGGGCCACAGGCTAGGGGCTAGGGGTCACAGGCTAGGGTCACCGGCCAGGGCCACAGGCTAGGGGCTAAGGGTCATAGGTTAAGGCCACAGGCTAGGGGCTAGGGGTCACAGGCTAGGGGCTAAGGGTCACAGGTTAGGGACACAGGGTAGGGGCTAGGGGCCACAGGTTAGGGCCACAGGGTAGGGGCTAGGGTCACAATCTAGGGCCAAAGGGTAGGGGCCAGGGATCATGGGCCAGGGTTAGGGCCACAGTCACAGGGTAGGGGCTAGGGGTCACAGGTTAGGGCCACAGGCTAGGGCTAGGGGCCACAGGGTAGGGCCACAGGGTAGGGGCTAGTGGTCATGATCTAGGGTCACAGGCTAGGGGCCACAGGCCAGGGCCACAGGCTAGGGGCTAGGGGTCACAGGCTAGGGTCACAGGGTAGGGGCCACAGGCCAGGGCCACAGGCTAGGGTCTAGGGGTCACAGGCTAGGGTCACAGGGTAGGGGCAAGGGGCCACAGGCCAGGGCCACAGGCTAGGGCTAAGGGTCACAGGCCAGGGCCACAGGCTAGGGGCCAGGGGCCACAGGTTAGGGCCACAGGGTAGGGGCTAGGGGCCACAGGCTAGGGGCTAGGGGCCACAGGTGAGGGCCACAGGGTAGGGGCTAGGGGTCACAGCTTAGGGCGACAGGCTAGGGGCTAGGGGCCACAGGCTAGGGGCTAAGGGTCACAGGTTAGGGCCACAGGCTAGGGGTTAGGGGACGCAGGCTAGGGCCACAGGCTAGGGGCTAGGGGTCACAGGTTAGGGCCACAGGCTAGGGGCTAGGGGTCACAGGTTAGGGCCACAGGGTAGGGGTTAGGGGTCACAGGCCAGGGCCACAGGCTAGGGGCTAAGGGTCACAGGCTAGGGTCACAAAGTAGGTTCTAGGGGTCACAGGCTAGGGGCTAAGGGTCACAGGTTAAGGCCACAGGGTAGGGGCTAGGGGTCACAGGTTAGGGCCACAGGCTAGGGCTAGGGGCCACCGGGTAGGGCCACAGGGTAGGGGCTAGGGGTCATGATCTAGGGTCACAGGCTAGGGGCCACAGGCCAAAGCCACAGGCTAGGGGCTAGGGGTCACAGGCTAGGGTCACAGGGTAGGGGCCACAGGCCAGGGCCACAGGCTAGGGGCTAGGGGTCACAGGCTAGGGTCACAGGGTCGGGGCAAGGGGCCACAGGCCAGGGCCACAGGCTAGGGCTAAGGGTCACAGGCCAGGGCCACAGGCTAGGGGCCAGGGGCCACAGGTTAGGGCCACAGGGTAGGGGCTAGGGGCCACAGGCTAGGGGCTAGGGGCCACAGGTGAGGGCCACAGGGTAGGGGCTAGGGGTCACAGCTTAGGGCGACAGGCTAGGGGCTAGGGGCCACAGGCTAGGGGCTAAGGGTCACAGGTTAGGGCCACAGGCTAGGGGTTAGGGGCCGCAGGCTAGGGCCACAGGCTAGGGGCTAGGGGTCACAGGTTAGGGCCACAGGCTAGGGGCTAGGGATCACAGGTTAGGGCCACAGGGTAGGGGTTAGGGGTCACAGGCCAGGGCCACAGGCTAGGGGCTAGGGGTCACAGGCTAGGGTCACAGAGTAGGTGCTAGGGGTCACAGGCTAGGGGCTAAGGGTCACAGGTTAGGGCCACAGGGTAGGGGCTAGGGTCCACAGGCCAGGGCCACAGGCTAGGGGCTAGGGGTCACAGGTTAGGGCCACAGGCTAGGGGCTAGGGGTCACAGGCTAGGGTCACAGCGTAGGGGCTAGGGGCCACAGGCCAGGGCCACAGGGTAGGGGCTAGGGGTCACAGGTTAGGGCCACAGGCTAGGGGCTAGGGGCCACAGGCTAGGGGCTAAGGGTCACAGGTTAGGGCCACAGGGTAGGGGCTAGGGTCCACAGGCCAGGGCCACAGGCTAGGGGCTAGGGGTCACAGGTTAGGGCCACAGGCTAGGGGCTAGGGGTCACAGGCTAGGGTCACAGCGTAAGGGCTAGGGGCCACAGGCCAGGGCCACAGGCTAGGGGCTAGGGGTCACAGGCTAGGGTCACAGGCTAGGGGCCAGGGGCCACAGGTTAGGGCCACAGGGTAGGGGCTAGGGGCCACAGGTGAGGGCCACAGGGTAGGGGCTAGGGGTCACGGGCTAGGGTCACAGGGTAGGGGCTTGGGGTCACAGGTGAGGGCCACAGGCCAGGGGCTAGGGGTCACAGGCCAGGGCCACAGTCTAGGGGCTAAGGGTCACAGGCTAGGGTCACAGAGTAGGTGCTAGGGGTCACAGGCTAGGGGCTAAGGGTCACCGGTTAGGGCCACAGGGTAGGTGCTAGGGGCCAGAGGCTAGGGTCACAGGGTAGGGGCTAGGGGCCAGAGGCTAGGGTCACAGGGTAGGGGCTAGGGGTCACAGGTTAGGGCCACAGGCTAGGGGCTAGGGGTCACAGGCTAGGGTCTAGGGGCCACAGGCTAGGGGCTAAGGGTCACAGGCTAGGGCCACAGGGTAGGTGCTAGGGGCCACAGGCCACGGCCACAGGCCAGGGCTACAGTGTAGGGGCTAGGGGTCACAGGCTAGGGCCACAAGGTAGGTGCTAGGCATCACGGGCTAGGGTCACAGGCTAGGGGCCAGGGATCATGGCCTAGGGTTTGGGCCACAGTCACAGGGTAGGGGCTAGGGGTCACAGCATAGGGTTGGGGCCACGAGCTAGGGTCACAGGGTAGGGGCTAGGGGTCACAGGTTAGGGCCACAGGCCAGGGGCTAGGGGTCACGGGTTAGGGCTACAGGCTAGGGGCTAGGGTCACAGGCCAGGGCCACAGGGTAGGGCTACAGTGTAGGGGCTAGGGGTCACAATCTAGGGCCAAAGGGTAGGGGCCAGGGATCATGGGCTAGGGTTAGGGCCACAGTCACAGGGTAGGGGCTAGGGGTCACAGCTTAGGGTTAGGGCCACGAGCTAGGGTCACAGGGTAGGGGCTCGGGGTCACAGGCTAGGGTCACAGGCTAGGGGCTAGGGGTCACAGGTTAGGGCCACAGGCTAGGGCTAGGGGTCACAGGTTAGAGTCACAGGGTAGGGGCTAGGGTTCACGGGCTAGGGTCACAGGGTAGGGGGAAGGGGCCACAGGCCAGGGCCACAGGCTAGGGGCCAGGGGCCACAGGTTAGGGCCACAGGGTAGGGGCTAGGGGCCACAGGCTAGGGGCTAGGGGCCACAGGTGAGGGCCATAGGGTAGGGTCTAGGGGTCACAGGTTAGGGCCACAGGTTAGGGGCTAAGGGTCACAGGCTAGGGTCACAGAGTAGGTGCTAGGGGTCACAGGCTAGGGGTCACAGGCCAGGGCCACAGGGTAGGGCTACAGTGTAGGGGCTAGGGGTCACAATCTAGGGCCAAAGGGTAGGGGCCAGGGATCATGGGCTAGGGTTAGGGCCACAGTCACAGGGTAGGGGCTAGGGGTCACAGGTTAGGGCCACAGGCTAGGGGCTAGGGGTCACAGGCTAGGGTCACCGGCCAGGGCCACAGGCTAGGGGCTAAGGGTCACAGGTTAGGGCCACAGGCTAGGGGCTAGGGGTCACAGGCTAGGGTCACAGGGTAGGGGCTAGGGGCCAAAGGCAGGGCCACAGGCTAGGGGCTAAGGGTCACAGGCCAGGGCCACAGGCTAGGGGCCAGGGGCCACAGGTTAGGGCCACAGGCTAGGGGCTAGGGGCCACAGGCTAGGGGCTCGGGGCCACAGGTGAGGGCCACAGGGTAGGGGCTAGGGGTCACGGGCTAGGGTCACAGGGTCGGGGCTAGGGGTCACAGGTTAGGGCCACAGGCCAGGGCTAGAGGTCACAGGTTAGGGTCACAGGGTAGGTGCTAGGGGCCACAGGCTAGGGGCTAAGGGTCACAGGTTAGGGCCACAGGGTAGGGGCTAGGCGTCACTGGTTAGGGCCACAGGCTAGGGGTCACAGGCTAGGGGCTAGGGGCCACAGGCTAGGGGCTAAGGGTCACAGGCTAGGGCCACAGGGTAGGTGCTAGGGGCCACAGGCCAGGGCCACAGGATAGGGCTACAGTGTAGGTGCTAGGCATCACGGGCTACGGCCACAGGCTAGGGGCCAGGGATCATGGGCTAGGGTTACGGCCACAGTCACAGGGTAGGGGCTAGGGGTCACAGGCTAGGGGTCACAGGCCAGGGCCACAGGGTAGGGCTACAGTGTAGGGGCTAGGGGTCACAATCTAGGTCCAAAGGGTAGGGGCCAGGGATCATGGGCTAGGGTTAGGGCCACAGTCACAGGGTAGGGGCTAGGGGTCACAGCTTAGGGTTAGGGCCGCGTGTTGGGTCACAGGCCAGGGGCTAGGGGTCACAGGTTAGGGCCACAGGCTAGGGGCTAGGGGTCACAGGCTAGGGTCACCGGCCAGGGCCACAGGCTAGGGGCTAAGGGTCACAGGTTAGGGCCACAGGGTAGGGGCTAGGGGTCACAGGCTCGGGTCACAGGGTAGGGGCTAGGGTCCACAGGCCAGGGCCACAGGCTAGGGGCAAGGTGTCACAGGTTAAGGCCATAGGCTAGGGGCCAGGGGCCACAGGTTAGGGCCACCGGGTAGGGGCTACGGTCACAGGCTAGGGTCACAGAGTTAGGGCTAGGGGCCACAGGCCAGGGCCACAGGCTAGGGGCCAGGGGCCACAGGTTAGGGCCACAGGGTAGGGTCTAGGGGCCACAGGCTAGGGGCTAGGGGCTACAGGTGAGGGCCACAGGGTAGGGGCTAGGGGTCACGGGCTAGGGTCACAGGGTAGGGGCTAGGGGCCACAGGCTAGGGTCACAGGCTAGGGGCTAGGGGTCACAGGCTAGGGGCTAGGGGCCACAGGCTAGGGGCTAAGGGTCACAGGCTAGGGCCACAGGGTAGGTGCTAGGGGCCACAGGCCACGGCCACAGGCCAGGGCTACAGTGTAGGGGCTAGGGGTCACAGGCTAGGGCCACAAGGTAGGTGCTAGGCATCACGGGCTAGGGCCACAGGCTAGGGGCCAGAGATCATGGGCTAGGGTTAGGGCCACAGTCACAGGGTAGGGGCTAGGGGTCCCAGCTTAGGGTTAGGGCCACGAGCTAGGGTCACAGGGTAGGGGCTAGGTGTCACAGGTTAGTGCCACAGGCTAGGGCTAGGTGTCACAGGCTAGGGTCACAGGGTAGGGGCTAGGGGTCGCAGGTTAGGGCTACAGGGTAGGGGCTAGGGGTCATGAGCTAGGGTCACAGGCCAGGGCCACATGGTAGGGCTACATTGTAGGGGCTAGGGGTCACAGGCTAGGGTCACAAGGTAGGTGCTAGGCATCAGGGGCTAGGGCCACAGGCTAGGGGCCAGGGATCACGGGCTAGGTTTAGGGCCACAGTCACAGGCTAGGGGCTAGGGGTCACAGGCTAGGGTCACAGGGTAGGGGCTAGGGGTCACGGGCTAGGGTCACAGCCTAGGGGCCACAGGCCAGGGCCACAGGGTAGGGCTACAGTGTAGGGATTAGGGGTCACAATCTAGGGCCACAGGCTAGCGGCCAGGGATCATAGGCTAGGGTTAGGGGCACAGTCACAGGGTAGGGGCTAGGGGTCACAGCTTAGGGTTAGGGCCACGAGCTAGGGTCATAGGGTCGGGGCTAGGGGTCACAGGTTAGGGGCTAAGGGTCACAGATTACGGCCACAGGCTAGGGCCACAGGGTAGGGGCCAAGGGTCACAGGTTAGGGCCACAGGGTGGGGACTAGGGTCCACAGGCTAGGGCCACAGGCTAGGGGCTAGGGGTCACAGGTTAGGGCCACAGGCTAGGGCTAGGGGTCACCGGTTATGGCCACAGGGTAGGTGCTAGGGGCCACAGGCTAGGGGCTAAGGGTCACAGGTTAGGGCCACAGGGTAGGGGCTAGGCGTCACTGGTTAGGGCCACAGGCTAGGGGTCACAGGCTAGGGGCTCGGGGCCTCAGGCTAGGGGCTAAGGGTCACAGGTTAGGGCCACAGGCTCGGGGCTAGGGGTCACAGGCTAGGGTCACAGGGTAGGGGCTAGGGTCCACAGGCCAGGGCCACTGGCTAGGGGCTAGGGGTCACAGGCCAGGGCCACATGCTAGGGGCCAGGGGCCACAGGTTAGGGCCACAGGGTAGGGGCTAGGGGCCACAGGCTAGGGGCTAGGGGCCACAGGTGAGGGCCACAGGGTAGGGGCTAGGCGTCATGGGCTAGGGTCACAGGGTAGGGGCTAGGGGCCAGAGGCTAGGGTCACAGGGTAGTTGCTAGGGGTCACAGGCCAGGGCCACAGGCCAGGGGCTAGGTGTCACAGGCCAGCGCCACAGGCTAGGGGCTAGGGGTCACGGGCTTGGGTCACAGGCCAGGGCCACAGGGTAGGGCTACAGTGTAGGGGCTAGGGGTCACAATCTAGGGCCACAGGCTAGGGGCCAGGGATCATGGGCTAGGGTTAGGGCCACAGTCACAGGGTAGGGGCTAGGGGTCACAGCTTAGGGTTAGGGCCATGAGCTAGGGTCACAGGGTAGGGGCTAGGTGTCACAGGCTAGGGTGAAAGGGTAGGGGCCAGGGATCATGGGCCAAGGTTAGGGCCACAGTCACAGGGTAGGGGCTAGGGGTCACAGGCTAGGGCCACAGGCTAGGGCTAGGGGTCACAGGTTAGGGCCACAGGCTAGGGGTCACAGGGTAGGGGCTAGGGGCCTCAGGCTAGGGGCTAAGGGTCATAGGCTAGTGCCACAGGGTAGGTGCTAGGGGCCACAGGCCAGGGCCACAGGATAGGGCTACAGTGTAGGGGCTAGGGTTAGGGTTGGGTTAGGGTTAGGGTTAGGGTTTAGGGTTAGGGTTAGGGTTACGGTTAGGGTTAGGGTTAGGGTTGGGGTGTTAGGGTTAGGGTTAGGGTTAGGGGTTAGGGTTAGGGTTAGGGTTAGGGTTAGGGTTTGGGTTAGGGTTAGGGTTAGGGTTAGGGTTAGGGTTAGGGTTAGGGTTAGGGTTAGGGTTTAGGGTTAGGGTTAGGGTTAGGGTTAGGGTTAGGGTTAGGGTTAGGGTTAGGGTTAGGGTTAGGGTTAGGGTTAGGGTTAGGGTTAGGGTTAGGGTTAGGGTTAGGGTTAGGGTTAGGGTTAGGGTTAGGGTTAGGGTTAGGGTTAGGGTTAGGGTTAGGGTTAGGGTTAGGGTTAGGGTTAGGGTTAGGGTTAGGGTTAGGGTTAGGGTTAGGGTTAGGGTTAGGGTTAGGGTTAGGGTTAGGGTTAGGGTTAGGGGTTAGGGTTAGGGTTAGGGTTAGGGTTAGGGTTAGGGTTAGGGGTTAGGGTTAGGGTTAGGGTTAGGGTTAGGGTTAGGGTTAGGGTTAGGGGTTAGGGTTAGGGTTAGGGTTAGGGTTAGGGTTAGGGTTAGGGTTAGGGTTAGGGTTAGGGTTAGGGTTAGGGTTAGGGTTAGGGTTAGGGTTAGGGTTAGGGTTAGGGTTAGGGTTAGGGTTAGGGTTAGGGTTAGGGTTAGGGTTAGGGTTAGGGTTAGGGTTAGGGTTAGGGTTAGGGTTAGGGTTAGGGTTAGGGTTAGGGTTAGGGTTAGGGTTAGGGTTAGGGTTAGGGTTAGGGTTAGGGTTAGGGTTAGGGTTAGGGTTAGGGTTAGGGTTAGGGTTAGGGTTAGGGTTAGGGTTAGGGTTAGGGTTAGGGTTAGGGTTAGGGTTAGGGTTAGGGTTAGGGTTAGGGTTAGGGTTAGGGTTAGGGTTAGGGTTAGGGTTAGGGTTAGGGTTAGGGTTAGGGTTAGGGTTAGGGTTAGGGTTAGGGTTAGGGTTAGGGTTAGGGTTAGGGTTAGGGTTAGGGTTAGGGTTAGGGTTAGGGTTAGGGTTAGGGTTAGGGTTAGGGTTAGGGTTAGGGTTAGGGTTAGGGTTAGGGTTAGGGTTAGGGTTAGGGTTAGGGTTAGGGTTAGGGTTAGGGTTAGGGTTAGGGTTAGGGTTAGGGTTAGGGTTAGGGTTAGGGTTAGGGTTAGGGTTAGGGTTAGGGTTAGGGTTAGGGTTAGGGTTAGGGTTAGGGTTAGGGTTAGGGTTAGGGTTAGGGTTAGGGTTAGGGTTAGGGTTAGGGTTAGGGTTAGGGTTAGGGTTAGGGTTAGGGTTAGGGTTAGGGTTAGGGTTAGGGTTAGGGTTAGGGTTAGGGTTAGGGTTAGGGTTAGGGTTAGGGTTAGGGTTAGGGTTAGGGTTAGGGTTAGGGTTAGGGTTAGGGTTAGGGTTAGGGTTAGGGTTAGGGTTAGGGTTAGGGTTAGGGTTAGGGTTAGGGTTAGGGTTAGGGTTAGGGTTAGGGTTAGGGTTAGGGTTAGGGTTAGGGTTAGGGTTAGGGTTAGGGTTAGGGTTAGGGTTAGGGTTAGGGTTAGGGTTAGGGTTAGGGTTAGGGTTAGGGTTAGGGTTAGGGTTAGGGTTAGGGTTAGGGTTAGGGTTAGGGTTAGGGTTAGGGTTAGGGTTAGGGTTAGGGTTAGGGTTAGGGTTAGGGTTAGGGTTAGGGTTAGGGTTAGGGTTAGGGTTAGGGTTAGGGTTAGGGTTAGGGTTAGGGTTAGGGTTAGGGTTAGGGTTAGGGTTAGGGTTAGGGTTAGGGTTAGGGTTAGGGTTAGGGTTAGGGTTAGGGTTAGGGTTAGGGTTAGGGTTAGGGTTAGGGTTAGGGTTAGGGTTAGGGTTAGGGTTAGGGTTAGGGTTAGGGTTAGGGTTAGGGTTAGGGTTAGGGTTAGGGTTAGGGTTAGGGTTAGGGTTAGGGTTAGGGTTAGGGTTAGGGTTAGGGTTAGGGTTAGGGTTAGGGTTAGGGTTAGGGTTAGGGTTAGGGTTAGGGTTAGGGTTAGGGTTAGGGTTAGGGTTAGGGTTAGGGTTAGGGTTAGGGTTAGGGTTAGGGTTAGGGTTAGGGTTAGGGTTAGGGTTAGGGTTAGGGTTAGGGTTAGGGTTAGGGTTAGGGTTAGGGTTAGGGTTAGGGTTAGGGTTAGGGTTAGGGTTAGGGTTAGGGTTAGGGTTAGGGTTAGGGTTAGGGTTAGGGTTAGGGTTAGGGTTAGGGTTAGGGTTAGGGTTAGGGTTAGGGTTAGGGTTAGGGTTAGGGTTAGGGTTAGGGTTAGGGTTAGGGTTAGGGTTAGGGTTAGGGTTAGGGTTAGGGTTAGGGTTAGGGTTAGGGTTAGGGTTAGGGTTAGGGTTAGGGTTAGGGTTAGGGTTAGGGTTAGGGTTAGGGTTAGGGTTAGGGTTAGGGTTAGGGTTAGGGTTAGGGTTAGGGTTAGGGTTAGGGTTAGGGTTAGGGTTAGGGTTAGGGTTAGGGTTAGGGTTAGGGTTAGGGTTAGGGTTAGGGTTAGGGTTAGGGTTAGGGTTAGGGTTAGGGTTAGGGTTAGGGTTAGGGTTAGGGTTAGGGTTAGGGTTAGGGTTAGGGTTAGGGTTAGGGTTAGGGTTAGGGTTAGGGTTAGGGTTAGGGTTAGGGTTAGGGTTAGGGTTAGGGTTAGGGTTAGGGTTAGGGTTAGGGTTAGGGTTAGGGTTAGGGTTAGGGTTAGGGTTAGGGTTAGGGTTAGGGTTAGGGTTAGGGTTAGGGTTAGGGTTAGGGTTAGGGTTAGGGTTAGGGTTAGGGTTAGGGTTAGGGTTAGGGTTAGGGTTAGGGTTAGGGTTAGGGTTAGGGTTAGGGTTAGGGTTAGGGTTAGGGTTAGGGTTAGGGTTAGGGTTAGGGTTAGGGTTAGGGTTAGGGTTAGGGTTAGGGTTAGGGTTAGGGTTAGGGTTAGGGTTAGGGTTAGGGTTAGGGTTAGGGTTAGGGTTAGGGTTAGGGTTAGGGTTAGGGTTAGGGTTAGGGTTAGGGTTAGGGTTAGGGTTAGGGTTAGGGTTAGGGTTAGGGTTAGGGTTAGGGTTAGGGTTAGGGTTAGGGTTAGGGTTAGGGTTAGGGTTAGGGTTAGGGTTAGGGTTAGGGTTAGGGTTAGGGTTAGGGTTAGGGTTAGGGTTAGGGTTAGGGTTAGGGTTAGGGTTAGGGTTAGGGTTAGGGTTAGGGTTAGGGTTAGGGTTAGGGTTAGGGTTAGGGTTAGGGTTAGGGTTAGGGTTAGGGTTAGGGTTAGGGTTAGGGTTAGGGTTAGGGTTAGGGTTAGGGTTAGGGTTAGGGTTAGGGTTAGGGTTAGGGTTAGGGTTAGGGTTAGGGTTAGGGTTAGGGTTAGGGTTAGGGTTAGGGTTAGGGTTAGGGTTAGGGTTAGGGTTAGGGTTAGGGTTAGGGTTAGGGTTAGGGTTAGGGTTAGGGTTAGGGTTAGGGTTAGGGTTAGGGTTAGGGTTAGGGTTAGGGTTAGGGTTAGGGTTAGGGTTAGGGTTAGGGTTAGGGTTAGGGTTAGGGTTAGGGTTAGGGTTAGGGTTAGGGTTAGGGTTAGGGTTAGGGTTAGGGTTAGGGTTAGGGTTAGGGTTAGGGTTAGGGTTAGGGTTAGGGTTAGGGTTAGGGTTAGGGTTAGGGTTAGGGTTAGGGTTAGGGTTAGGGTTAGGGTTAGGGTTAGGGTTAGGGTTAGGGTTAGGGTTAGGGTTAGGGTTAGGGTTAGGGTTAGGGTTAGGGTTAGGGTTAGGGTTAGGGTTAGGGTTAGGGTTAGGGTTAGGGTTAGGGTTAGGGTTAGGGTTAGGGTTAGGGTTAGGGTTAGGGTTAGGGTTAGGGTTAGGGTTAGGGTTAGGGTTAGGGTTAGGGTTAGGGTTAGGGTTAGGGTTAGGGTTAGGGTTAGGGTTAGGGTTAGGGTTAGGGTTAGGGTTAGGGTTAGGGTTAGGGTTAGGGTTAGGGTTAGGGTTAGGGTTAGGGTTAGGGTTAGGGTTAGGGTTAGGGTTAGGGTTAGGGTTAGGGTTAGGGTTAGGGTTAGGGTTAGGGTTAGGGTTAGGGTTAGGGTTAGGGTTAGGGTTAGGGTTAGGGTTAGGGTTAGGGTTAGGGTTAGGGTTAGGGTTAGGGTTAGGGTTAGGGTTAGGGTTAGGGTTAGGGTTAGGGTTAGGGTTAGGGTTAGGGTTAGGGTTAGGGTTAGGGTTAGGGTTAGGGTTAGGGTTAGGGTTAGGGTTAGGGTTAGGGTTAGGGTTAGGGTTAGGGTTAGGGTTAGGGTTAGGGTTAGGGTTAGGGTTAGGGTTAGGGTTAGGGTTAGGGTTAGGGTTAGGGTTAGGGTTAGGGTTAGGGTTAGGGTTAGGGTTAGGGTTAGGGTTAGGGTTAGGGTTAGGGTTAGGGTTAGGGTTAGGGTTAGGGTTAGGGTTAGGGTTAGGGTTAGGGTTAGGGTTAGGGTTAGGGTTAGGGTTAGGGTTAGGGTTAGGGTTAGGGTTAGGGTTAGGGTTAGGGTTAGGGTTAGGGTTAGGGTTAGGGTTAGGGTTAGGGTTAGGGTTAGGGTTAGGGTTAGGGTTAGGGTTAGGGTTAGGGTTAGGGTTAGGGTTAGGGTTAGGGTTAGGGTTAGGGTTAGGGTTAGGGTTAGGGTTAGGGTTAGGGTTAGGGTTAGGGTTAGGGTTAGGGTTAGGGTTAGGGTTAGGGTTAGGGTTAGGGTTAGGGTTAGGGTTAGGGTTAGGGTTAGGGTTAGGGTTAGGGTTAGGGTTAGGGTTAGGGTTAGGGTTAGGGTTAGGGTTAGGGTTAGGGTTAGGGTTAGGGTTAGGGTTAGGGTTAGGGTTAGGGTTAGGGTTAGGGTTAGGGTTAGGGTTAGGGTTAGGGTTAGGGTTAGGGTTAGGGTTAGGGTTAGGGTTAGGGTTAGGGTTAGGGTTAGGGTTAGGGTTAGGGTTAGGGTTAGGGTTAGGGTTAGGGTTAGGGTTAGGGTTAGGGTTAGGGTTAGGGTTAGGGTTAGGGTTAGGGTTAGGGTTAGGGTTAGGGTTAGGGTTAGGGTTAGGGTTAGGGTTAGGGTTAGGGTTAGGGTTAGGGTTAGGGTTAGGGTTAGGGTTAGGGTTAGGGTTAGGGTTAGGGTTAGGGTTAGGGTTAGGGTTAGGGTTAGGGTTAGGGTTAGGGTTAGGGTTAGGGTTAGGGTTAGGGTTAGGGTTAGGTTAGGGTTAGGGTTAGGGTTAGGGTTAGGGTTAGGGTTAGGGTTAGGGTTAGGGTTAGGGTTAGGGTTAGGGTTAGGGTTAGGGTTAGGGTTAGGGTTAGGGTTGGGTTAGGGGTTAGGGTTAGGGTTAGGGTTAGGGTTAGGGTTAGGGTTAGGGTTAGGGTTAGGGTTAGGGTTAGGGTTAGGGTTAGGGTTAGGGTTAGGGTTAGGGTTAGGGTTAGGGTTAGGGTTAGGGTTAGGGTTAGGGTTAGGGTTAGGGTTAGGGTTAGGGTTAGGGTTAGGGTTAGGGGTTAGGGTTAGGGTTAGGGTTAGGGTTAGGGTTAGGGTTAGGGTTAGGGTTAGGGTTAGGGTTAGGGTTAGGGTAGCTTAGGGT